>JZKD02S2110115.1:233784-246069 GCA_000966675.3 Picea glauca
TATCCTATGTAACCAGACAATCGGTCACTGACTAAAGATCAATGTATGTTTATAGTTTAGTGGTTGAAATGGGATGGCGGTGTGCAAACAAATGAGCCTTTAAACAATTGCATTAAGTTTTGCCAAGTTTGATAGGTCACCATACCGGTTCGAATTCAAACTTAAATTCCATTGCATCTAAACAGGTTCTGTCCAGGTTATATCAAAAGTCTATTTTCAAATTTAATTACTATTGCACTAACAGGTTCTGTCCAGGTTATATCAAAAGTCTGTTGGAAGCATGCACAGAGACTCGGTCTAAGAATGCGAATTCGTAAATTACCTCCTCCGAGAATGCGAATGAGAACGAGAACGAGAATGCGTAAATTACCTCCTCCACTGCGTCCTCGGCGTCCACGTCCGCTGCGTCCTCGGCGTCCCTGCTTCCACGTCCGCTGCATCCTCGGCGACTTCGGCGACTTCGGCAGAGCCCTCGACACAAAGATTTCAAACAAAAAAAATTCGAAACAATGACACTCGATGTGTGGCAATTATATAAACACACTTTTGTCTGAACTATTGTTCGGCCGAAATATTATTCGGCCGAACATTCTTTCGGCCGAAAGAATGTTCGGCCGAAAAAAAGTTGACGGAAAAAAATTATCCGGCCGACCAAATTTTTTCACGCAAATCGAGGGCCCGGTTATGGGTCCGTTCGATTTGACGTTTATGTTTTCGGCCGAGCAATAGTTCGGCCGAAAAATATATGTAGTTCAGCCGAAAGTTGGTTTTCCGAAATTTTGGAGAGCAGATTGTCACGAAAGTGTAACCCACCTTCGTGATTCCACCCTGCGACGTTCCCTTTAATATGCACCTACATGCTCCAAGGGTGCCACTCACCATTTCACTTAGTTTAGAAGTTGTATGATGCAATATGGAATTTTTTTTATTGTGCACCCCTTAGAAATCCTCGTGAGATATTGTCTCAGTATTCCCTTACAGTAGCATGAACTTCTCCGGAACAAGGTAGTCGTTAACCTTCAGTTCAATTCATAGAGGGACTGTTATTAGATTGTGACAGGGATGTTGCCACACCTCTCCCTAATCTTTTTGATATGTGTGTTTGACCCCTTTACTCCATATGTGAGTCGGACTGGCAAACATTACCATGTCTGCATCCACTGAAAAAAATAATATTAATAATTCTCATACATGAAATCCATAACTAAAATCGTCATCATAACACATGTGTAATAAGATCAAGTACTCATAATTAATGTCAATATTCCACTCCCTGGCTCAATATGGAGTCCAAACAATCCTGTCGACTCCATCATCATCATCTTCGTGTCACTTTTATTGCACACTAAGGAAACCTCATCATAATACCTGTCAATGTTATACATCAATATTAATAATATAACAAATTTCAATACTCAGTCATAGAATAAACTCATATACCAAATCATAAAATCATAATGTACCATATTTAGCTAGATCACTTACACGCAAGTGTCCTCAAATAATAATCAATGTTATAAAAATATCGTTAGCAAAAATTTAGATGTTACAAGAAAACAATTGCAATCACACATATAGACACAGATTTACCCTGGAAATCCAATTGAGAAAACCAACAACATGTTTTAGAGTCACACCTCTAATTCTATTATTTATCTTCATTGTTTACAATACAATATACATAGGATCTTGCGTCATCTAAAAAACCCATAATACATTAACCCTAGATTAGAACTCCACTATTGTTCTTGAACTGAAATTACATTACCATTGACCACAAAATTCTGTACTATAAAATTGCCAAAGAATAAAACCATAAGGAGAAAAATTAATCAATAAAAACCTATCAATGATTCTTTTCTCCACGGGACCCTTTGGTATTGGCTACAGGGCCCTTTTGCGTCCCCATTTCACTAAACCATGTGCACATAATATAATACATACTCCTAATTGTTGTTGTTTTTGCATACTAGGGATTGTATAATTTCTTGATCAATGATCCATGAAAGTAATTCCCATTGTTTTTGTTTCTCTACAACAAGAAAATTTATTAGTTCTTACAAACTTTGTAAGTGAATCTACAACATTCGTCAAGGTGTCCACCTTCACCAATAGCACCTTCTTGTCTTCAACCATGTCTCTCGCAAAGGGATACTGAACATAAATATGCTTTGTCTTAAAATGATAAGTTGTGTTCTTCACTAGGAATATTGCACTCAGATAGTAACAATATATCCTTATTGCTTGTTGTACCAACCCAATACCTGAACATAATATCTGTAGTGATATTTATTATTTCCTTGCATCAATGGTTGCCATGTATTCAACTTTTGTAATTGAGAGTGCCACTTTAGAATGTATTTTTCTCATCCAACTTATTGCTCCTCCAAATAAGTTAAAGTCATACCCACCTGTCGATATTCAATGATCCATATCTTCAATCCAGTCTACATCAACAAATCCATGTATTTTCAACACCCTATCCAATCCTAGTCTTCCTTGGTAACACAATCCATAAATAGCAGTGCCACACAAATACCTCCAAAACCCTCTTTATTGTTTCCCAATGCTCCTTCCTTGATTTAGACATATATCTAATCAAAACTCACATCGCATGTGAAATGTTTGGTCTAGTACACACCATTGCATACATCAAACTACCAATCGTACTAGCATACAGAACACAAGACATGTCCTCTTCCTCTGCTTCTTCTAGTTCTTTTAGATCAATTATGTAGTGATCAATATTGATGCATTGGTTGTTAACTTAGTCTATCTAACCATATTTTGGTAGCTTCAATAGTCAATCAATATATTGTAGTGTGAATCGAATTGTGCCTTGTTGTATTTCTAGAAACCATAAACGCATGCCACTATCAAGCTATCAAGGTATGTTTTATCTTCAAAACAACAACTACATTATATAGATATTTTGTCTTTCATGTCAAATTTGTAGTAAATATGAAAATTTATTCCCAAGTATGGATGTAGGTTCATACTCAAGAAGGGTGAGGGAAAACCTATGCACATGACAACCATCGTAACGTTAAAGCGTGGATATATTCTCCCCATATATTTGTAACAAATGATAGAATTCCCTACTCTTGTAATAAGTAATTCTATGAATCTCCTCGAGGAAGATTCACTAAACCAAACCAAATTTGAGGGAATATAAGCTGTAAAACACAACCCTATGCAATGATTCCCTCCATTTGGATGTTAAGAACATAAGAATCAAATCCCAGCACTAGCCTATCTCACACATCAATTCATTCATTTTCATTGGATGATGAGGAATAATCAGAACACTTAATTGATTCATAGATGAAATGTTTATTTAATGCATTTAGTGAGTGCCCACCTATGAAAATGGACTAACTAAACAACCAAGTTATTCTCAAGTCAAATTTGTGTGATTTTGATATGGTCTTCAAATTATTTATAGTTGTAAGTATTGATTGTGTCTCTTAGTTATGTTGAAGACTAATTTAGTGTTATTTCATACACTTTTGTTCTATTACGACATCTACATGCTACAAATTAATGGAATGGATTTTTTTTATTTTCATTATTCATGTATATGGTTGAATGTTTGGGACCTAACCCCTCATGTAGGTAGAATAATATGTTTCCAAGTAATAAAGGTTAATATTAATAAGGCCTAGCAATAAGGAAGACTAAGTCCAATGTAAGAAGACCTAATAGAAGCTTCTGCTTCTAGAATGATCTTCCTTTCGATGGTTCTTTTGATAGACACATTTAGTATAAATAGGAGTCGAGGGTATGAAAAATTTTGACTTGGATATTATTTTAATAGAGCTCTACTCCGCTAGATGTTTCCCCATCGAAAAGGCAAGTGAACATTGCTTTTGGTAATCAAAGTGTTATTTATGGTGTTATTTTGTTATCTTTTTGGTATTATCATGGTGTTGTTCTAGTTAAATTTTTGTTCATATGCCATTTCTAGCTATTTCTTTATGTTCAGCATAATTTTTATATTTGGAATATTACAAGTGGTATCAGAGCACATTCCTCGACATAAAATTGCGGGTTGATTTTTTTCAGGGTAGAGACATATTCTAGTGTCTTTAAGCTACATAAATCTCTCATTACGTGCATCAACCCATTGTAAGGGATTCATACACATAGGAAATACAAGTGGTACTTAAGAACACATCTATTGGACACCCTTGTAACCCCTGTTGGTATCCCTTCGAGTGGTAGCGCATCAGACATTACCTGTATACAGATCGACCTAGATTTCCTAAATCCCTCTGTAGATAAATCGATCAATCGCCTCACTGCTATAGTGTCACTGAGAATATAATCTCTAGTACATGGGAATATAATCTCTAGTACTTGGGCAGTCGGTTAGTATGGATAAGTGTACGGTCTAGCCTCCTTAGTTGGTGCCCTGGGATTTTGGTTCGAGTACTATTGTTGGATCATGTACGTATATCATAGAGCTATAGGACAAGGCAAACCCTTGTCTGTAGAACCCTTGAATATCTAAACCTTGGGGTAGAAACTAAATCGGAATAGATAAGATCTATTGTGGCGCGACTGTGTCTCCTGCATTCCAGTTGCGAAATTACTACACATTTCTTCCTCTTAAAAATTTGGACATTTCATCACTGCAGTATTCTTCAAATAGTAGTCATACCCATCATTTTTTGTCAATTTTTTTTTTGTGGACCCAACCTCCTTCCAACACCCTTATTTGGGCTTTACCCCGTTAGATTCCCCTCATCACCCCGATCGTTGTGATACACTTCACCCATAACCCATTTTCTATGTGGTCCGACCCGCCCCTTTTTGTGTTCCCTAGTCATCATGGCCCATACTCGTAGCCAAGACTTGGAAGCTTGCTTCAATACCTTGCACTCTAATTTCACAAAAACCCAACAAGAAGTGCAAGAGATCAATTTCAATATTCTCTCCATCAATAAAAAATGCATTCCTCCATCACGGCTTCAGTCGCTACCTCAATCAAGGAAATCAGATAAGAGCTCAAACAAGACATTACTACCCAGTTTGAATATGTCGCTACGATGATCTGCACTAAGCTGCATATCCCTACATATATTCCCTTATATGAACCTCCTTTCCATACCGAAGGTGAAAATTCCTCTCATTCCTAGAATTTTCAGCTCCATCACTTTCAGCATGACCTACGCCTTCCGCATGTGGACGTGACCAAATTTGATGGATCAAATCCCATTGGCTAGGTAACTCAAATAGAAGATTATTTCTATTTGTATGGAATTACAGATTTGATCTAGGTGTATATCGGTGGCCAACCACCTTTTCCAACTGGCTCAAAACAACTTTCTGCCAATTTTGGCAATTTACTATTTTTAGCAGGTTTTAACTTCCGGGGCCATTTTGAGGGCCTAAATGAAGGTTTTTCATGATATAGGTTCTCAATGATATATAAAGGTATGATTTATCCCCCAAAATGAATCTCTTATATGATACCTTTCCAACGAGCTATTATACGCCTAAAACGGAGATCGTATGCAAAAGTTATGACCCCGGAAAGTTGATGTACTAACATACCCAAACGGGGCCCACATGAATTTTGGCACTTCATCTCCTAGGGTTAGGTTTTTGGATGTCTAGGGTTTTTGAAATTCCTATTTATTGTAAAAAGGCCTTCAGAGCCTCATTGTAAGCATCTTCTTGTGAATGCGAGTAGTCGTCACATCTCTTCTCAGAGATAAGATGCCACCATTCTATCGAGTCTTTCACTCTCTATTTTACAGTCTCTGTACATTTATTTCATTAATATAAATCATGTATTAGTGTATATATGTGTTTATGGTTGCATCTCTCATATATTTATGTTATATTATTGAATATCTGCAATATATTTGTGCATTTCTTTATTATACCTTCGATCTCATTTCATGCCGAAAATAATACGGATCAATGGTATCAAAGCAGGTTTCTCTTGATTATTTTTTCAGTGCATGTCCCCGATGAGGTTCAAGTATAGAAATTTGGGTCTCGAGCTTGTCTCTATTGAAGACAATCGCTCTCGCACACCCACAAAACCCTCAATGGCGGAAGAAAAGAAGAATAACGATGCAGAGGATCCTATCAATTTATTGCATAAGAAAGCTCTCACGCGATAGAGGGATGAAATGATGGAGAATTTTTCCCACATCCTTAAACGCCTGTTGATAGCATCGAGCGCATATTCATCAAGTGACCACTTTGGAGGCAGCTCGCCTTTCAAGGTACAAGTTAATTTTGATATTCCTGTATTTGAAGGACAAATAGATGTAGAAGCACTAGAAAATGATTAACTCTATTAGAAGGTTATTTCTTTGTTCACAATTTTTTTGACAAAGTAAAGATCACCTTCGCACTCCTTAAATCTCCCCCTCATGTCAAACATTGGTGGGAAACTTACTGGGAGAAAAGATCCATAGAGGAGTATGGAATATATGGGGCCAATCCCACTTGGGATTTTTTTGTGGATGTGGTAAAGGAACAATATTACCCTGTTGGAATCTATGAGGACTAGTACATGAGATGTACCACACTGCGGCAAGAGAGGGGCCAAGCAGTTTCAGATTTCACCAATACCTTCCATATCTTGTGTACCAAGTTGGGTATCAAAGACTCCGAGTGACATTTCATTCTGAAATACCGTGGGTATCTACACAGATACATCCAGACTGAAATGGATTTTTTGTACATCTCATCACTCGGTGATGCTTATCAATATGCTGTTAAAATTGAGTAGAAATTTAAGCACTAGAAAAAACGAGATTTCAGGTCTGCAAATCTGTAATAACCAAAGTATGACAAAGACGACCCTGAAAAATAGTTTCCCAAAAACTAGTCCAAGACACAGGAAAATAAGGGTCATGGGAAGATAAAGAAGGACACCAGAAAATGGTGCAAGTTCCACAAAAGCCCCGGGCACAACACCGATGAATGTCGCTCAAAACAGTCATTAGTGGCTGAGATCAAAGACAAAGAGCCGAACCTTGATTCGTAATCTAATTCTGAAAATAATGGTAAAGGACGGATCATTGACGCGTACCCCACTACTATTGTCACTACCGCAACAATTCAACCAGAAGAACCAACAGATCCTGAAGAGGGGGAGAGCCTTTTTAATTCATAGATGTGGGTGAAGGGTACCCCGTTGGATTTTATTTTTGATAGCGGAATCTAGAAGAACCTCATCTCATTAGAGGTTGTCAAACAATTAGGATTGTTGACAACACCACACCCACAACCATACAACATCGGGTGGCTTCGCCAAGGACAAGATCTATGTGTCAGGAAACAGTATCAATTATCATACGGCATCCAACCCTTCAAGGATAAGGCATTATGTGATGTTGCCCCACTGGATGTATGTGATGTTCTCTTGGGCCAACCATATACATCCAGATGCCATACTATTTATGAGTCTCGACCACGTAGTGTCATTGTTACTTTAGGGGGTCATCTCTAAAAAATACCATAGGTAGTTCTGGTTATTGTTCCACCTAAAAAGTGTCACAAGGTAGTATCCCTTACTACAAAATTTAGCTTCTTCACAATCTGTTCAAAAGGAAAACAAAATGACACTGCAACCACTACAGCCTTTCCCCAAGCACCTTCTATCCAATAGAAGCAGGTTGAAAAGGTTGCAACAAAGCGCAAAGATTCTTTATACACACCGTCCTCTCATGCATATTGACTTGTTGAACACCCTCAACTTGAACAGGTTCATGATAGACTTTCACAAACTGAGCAACGCGACGTCTCCAGCAAGACAAGCAACTCACCAAGATGCATATTCAACAAACAGTTTTCCTTCTCCCCTGAGAACTCAATGCAATGGAGACAATTACTTCCTAAGGAGGGAGGATTGATCCAGGTGGATATCGGTGGCCACCCACCTTTTCCAACTGGCTCAAAACAACTTTCTGGCAATTTTGGCAATTTACTATTTTTAGCAGGTTTTAACTTCTGGGGCCATTTTCAGGGCCTAAATGAAGGTTTTTCAAGATTGAGTTTCTCAATGATAGTAGAATGCATTATTGAGCCCACAATATGAATCTACTGAATGATACCTTTCCAACGAGCTATTATACGCCTAAAACGAAGATCGTATGCAAAAGTTACAACCCCGTGAGGTTGATGTACCAACTTACCCAAACGGGGCCCACATGAATTTTGGTGCTTCATCTCATAGGGTTAGGTTTTTAGATGTCTATGGTTTTTTTCATCCATTTTGATTGTAAAAATGACTTCAGAGCCTCATTGTAAACATCTTCTTGCAAATTCGAGTACCCGTCACATCTCTTCTCAAAGATAAGTTGTTGCCATTCTATCGAGTCTTTCACTCTATAATTTATAGTCTTTGTACATTTATTTCATTAATAGAAATCATGTATTACTGTATATCTGTGTTTATGGTTGCATCTTTGATATTTTTCTTTTATATTATTGAATATCTGCGATATCTCTATGCATTTCTTTATTATATCTCTGATCTCATTTCGTGCTGAAAATAATCTGGATTAGTGTTATCAGAGCAGGCTGCTCTTGATCATTTTTTCAGTGCATGTCCCAAAAGAGGTCCTAGTATAGTAATTTGGGTCTTGAGATTGTCTCTCTTGAATACAATCACTCTTGCACACCCAAGAAACCCTCCATGATGAAAGAAAAGAAAAATGACAGAGCAGATGATCCTATCAATATGTTGCTTGAGAAAGCTCTCACGTGACTTGGGATGAAATGATGGAGAATTTTTCCCACATCCTTAAACATTTGCCGATAGCATCGGGTGCATCTTCATCAAGCGGCCACTTTGGAGGCACCTCACCTTTCAAGGTACAAGTTAATTTTGATATTCCTGTATTTGAAGGATAGATAGATGTAGAAGTCCTATAAAAATGGTTAACTTTGCTAGAAGGTTATTTCTCTGTTCGTAATTTTTTCAACAAAGAAAAGATCACCTTCACACTCTTTAAAGCTCTCCCTCATGTCAAACATTGGTGGGAAACTTACTGGGAGAAAAGTTCCACAGAGTATGGAATATATGGGGCTGATCCCACTTGGGATTTTTTTGTGGATGCGGTAAAGGAACAACGTTACCCTGTTGGAAACTATGAAGACCAGTACATGAGATGGACCACACTGTGGCAACAAAGGGGTCAAGCAGTTCTGGATTTCAACAATACCTTCCATACCTTGTGCACCAAGCTGGGTATCAAAGACTCTGAGCGACATTTGGTTCTGAAATACCATGGGGCTCTATACAGATACATCCAGACTGAAATGGATTTTCTGGACATCTCATCACTCGGTGTTGCTTATCGATATGCTGTTAAAATTGAGCAGAAATTTAAGCACCAGAAAAAATGGTAGTTCGGGTCTGCAAATCCGCAACAATCAAAGTATGACAAAGACAACCCTAAAAAATAGTTTCTCGAAAACCAATCCAAGACATAGGAAAATAAGGGTCACAAGAAGACAAAGAAGGACACCAGAAAATGGTATGAGTTCCACAAAAGCCCCAGGCACAACACCGATGAATGTCGGTCAAAATAGTTATTAGTGTCCAAGATCAAAGACAAAGAGCCGAACCCTGATTGAGAATCTGATTCTAAAAATAATTGTAAAGGATAGATCATTGACGTGGACCCCATTGTTATTGTCGCTACTGTAGCAATTCAACCAGAAGAACTAACATATCCTAAAGAGGGGGAGCACCTTTTTCATTCACAAATGTGGGTGAAGGAGACCCCGCTACATTTTATTGTTGATAGCAGAAGCCAAAAGAACCTCATCTCACCAGAGGTCATCAAACAGTTGGGTTTGTCGACAACACCACACCCGCAGCCATACAACATCGGGTGGCTTTGCCAAGGACAAGATCTCTATGTCAGGTAACAGTGTCGATTATCATATGACATCCAACCCTTCAAGGATGAGGTATTATGTGATGCTTCCCCATTGGATGTCTGTGATGTGCTCTTGGGCCGACCATATATGTGGAGACGCCATGTTGTTTGTCATTGTTACTTTGGGGGGTCATCTCTACAGAATACCAGAGGTAGTTCCGACTACTATTCCACCTAAAATGTGTCGCAAGGTAGTATCTCATACTGCAAAATGCATCTTATTCACAATCTATTCAAAAGGAGAACAAAATGACACTGCAAACACTACAGCCTTGCCCCAAGCACCTTTTATCCAATAGAAGCAAGTCGACAAGGTTGCAACAAAGCGCAAAGATTCTTTCTGCACACTTTCCTCTCATGCATCTCGACTTGTTGAACAACCTCAACCTCAACAGGATCATGATAGACTTCTACAAACTAAGCAGCACGATGTCTCCAGCAAGACAAGCAACTCACCAAGATGCAGATTCAACAAATGCTTTTCCTTCCCCCCCCGAGAACTCAATGCTATGTATACCATTGCTTCCTAAGGAGGGAGGATTGATCCAGGTGGTTATCAATGGCCACCCACCTTTTCCAACTGGCTCAAAATAACTTTTTGGCAATTTTGGCAATTTACTATTTTTAGTAGGTTTTAACTTTCAAGGCCATTCTAAGGGACTAAATGAAGGTTTTTTGAGATCGAGGTTTTCAATGATATTTTAATACATTATTAATCCCCCAAAATGAATCCCCTCGACGATACCTTTCCAACGAGCTATTATACGCCTAAAACGAAGATTGTATGCAAAAGTTACAACCAAGGGAAGTTGATGTACTAATTTACTGAAACAGGGCCCACATGACTTTTGGTGCTTCATCTCCTAGGGTTAGGTTTTTTGATGTCTAGAGTTTTTGGCATTCCTGTTTATTTTAAAATGGTCTTCAGAGCCTCATTGTAAGCATCTTCTTGTGAATTCGAGTAGCCATCACATCTCTTCTCATAGATAAGCTACCACCATTCTATTGAGTCTTTCACTCTGTATTTTATAGTCTCTATACATTTATTTCATTAATAGAAATAATGTATTACTATATATCTATGTTTATGGTTGCATATCTGATATATTTCTATTATATTATTGAATATCTACGATATCTCTATGTATTTATTTATTATATCTTTGATCTCATTTCATGCCGAAAATAATCTGGATCAAGATGAGTTGGCCAAACTATGGTATGGTGCTCTCCAACTAGATCAAGAACATTGGAAATGGTGGAAATGGAGAAAAAATGTCTGTGAAGGGTATGCGGCTTGGACACACTTTGTGGTAAAGATTTACGAACTCTTTGACACTGACACCAACCATTTAGGTCGTTTGACAATGTTGAAACAAGTTGGCATAGCAGAAGACTTTATAGTTGCTTTTGAGCATCTGGATTTCCATACAGAGGGCATGACTGATGCTTTTTTTCAAGAATGTTTTATTAGTGGCCTCAAGGATGACATTCCTGCTCATGTCCTCATGTCTTGACCTCAAAGTTGGGTGGACGCTACTAAAATATCTAAGGAAGCATAACATGTTGTCTCTTCTCAAAACCACAAACCTTCCTTTATTCCTCGCACTAAACCAATAACTCCCACTCCTCCTTCTAATACACTCAAGATCCATAAATTGACTAAGGATGAAATGGTTGAGTGCCAACTCAAAGACCTTTTTTATAATTGTGATGACAAATATTTTCCAAGACACAAGTGTAAGGAACAAAATATTTTTATAGCCATCTCAGAGGATGTTTCAGAAGAGGATGTTGAGGCTCCCCTTATGTCTGTGTCACCCAAACCCACAGACATAACCCCTCCCTCGGACCCTCTTGAAGTAGAACCAGTCATTTTCCTAAATTCTCTCACTCGCTTCTCTGCTCCCCAACCCCTCAAGCTGATTATTAACTTCAAGCATAGTAAGGTCATAATTCTTGTTGATAGTGGAAGCACCCATAATTGTATTCATCGCTACATTTCCCAAGAAACTAATTTTTATATTTGTGCAGTCAATAATTTTCAAATCATGATTTCCAATGGTGGGTCCATGAAATTTGAAGGGCGTTCTGAAAACGTGCATCTCTAAATTGGTGACTACCATCTGAAATATCATATGTTTGCTATCGATATGGATGTTTGTGACATTTTGTTGGGTGTGGGATGGCTAAGGACTTTAGGTCCCATTCTCATGGATTTTAAGGAATTAACCATGCAATTCGACTAGGAGAGCCAACAATATAAGTTCTAAGGCATCACCATCGGTTCCTCGAAGATCACTAGTTCCCATCGCATGGAAAAGATGCTCAAAAAAGGTCATTCTGGCATTATTTCCCAACTCCATTC
>JZKD02S2110115.1:302665-336361 GCA_000966675.3 Picea glauca
TCCGCTCATATCTCCCTTTCACCACCCTTTCTCCTCATTTATTTCTTTACCTACACATTTATTACCTTATCCACCTAGTTAATGCCCCTCATCCACTTATTCATGTTCCTTATCTGTTTATTAATGCCCCTTGTCCCCTCCATATACGTAATCTTTAATTTAAACAATATAATTTATTAACCCTATTAAATTTATTACAATGTTCATTTAATGTGATAGGTAATTAATTAAATTAATTAATTAATCAAAATTATAACAATTAATTAACTAATAAATATTTAATTAATATTATTATGCCAATTTTTGTTTAGTTAAAACCATGTTAAGACAATTAATCACCTGATTAATTTTGCTTAATAATCCCTAAGCATATTTTCAACTAGGGTTGTTACACCTACTTCCATCTTCCTTCCCTATCGTTCCTTTGTTGGACTCTCTTGGACAATCAACTATATTGACCTAACTCCAGATAGAACTTGTAAATGAAAGTGTCATCTATCTTGACTAAACTTCCCCAATAGGCTACTGACAGTCATCATCACATGTCTAGGGGAGCATGAGATAACACCATCCTCCCATGACTCCAAATTTCAGAGGATACATGGTAGGAAATACCTCCACCCCTCCTAATAGAACTGGGGTCAAAAACCTACCATGGAGCATACAGTGGCACTGTGTTGTTGGGAATTGTTTCATCGTATATTCAATTTTAGGTAGTCTCGCCACCTAGAAAACCTGCACTTGTCCACATATCATAGAAATGAATTTGAACCAACATAATTTCACATACTAATATTCATACCATACTATTTTGTGGTCAATGTCCACGAAATCAACCTTTTATTATCATTATCCTTAGGCTATTTCATAGACCATTGACCTACAGATTAGTTTATAACACAAAGTCATACATAGTAATGCATTATTATTATGTAAATGCATTTAATCATATCCTGAATTCAGTATCCATGTACCAACAACTTTAAATGTCAAAAATTTCAAGTTAGAAATAGGTTGCATAATATCCATCATAATTCAAATAACGATAAACATTCATAGAGTCGGCATTCACATAGGTCCATATGTCTAAAATTTCAAGTGTATCATTAATAGTTTCATAGTTAATAGAAAATAAAAGATGATTAGGCCTTCAGTAATTCTAGTTGTCTAAGTCAGAAGGTGGAATTACATACACCCAATCTTCGAGAAACATATTCCTAAGGTGGTCAAAAAAAGTGAGGGATAATCTCATCGTAAGGTCTCTGCATCCTCCCAAGTAGCATATCCTGGGCTATACTCATCCCATTGGACCTTAACTTGGTCTACTAGACATTTCCTAAGTTGTCGAACCCTACGGCCCAATATGCTTAATGGTTCGACCATGATGGTACCCATGTCTACGACCTGCGATTCCTTCCAATTCACTTTAGGAGATTTTTCAGCAACATAATGATGTAGAACAGATACATGAAAAACATTATGAGTTTTATGCAAGTGGGGTGGTAGTACGAGATGATAGGAAATGGTTCCAATTCTCTGTTGGATTTTGAACTATCATATAAATCGAGGAGACAACTTTATCCCCTTCCTGAACTGAATGGTACTCTTATTAGGCCTCATACAAATGAAAGCTTGATATCCCACTTTATAATTTTAGTCAGTCCTATGTGCATCAATATAACAATTTTTTCTATCCGGTGCTTCCTTTAGTCATTCCCTAATATGAATTACCCATTCCTCCATCTCTTGAATCAATTATGGCCTGAGTGTTACTCGTTCTTATAAACTTTCCCAACTCATTGGTGTCCTGCATGGCCTTCCATACAGAGCTTCATACGGTGGCATTACAATGGAGCTATGAAAACTGTTATTGTAGGCGAACTCTACCAAAGGTAGGTACTTCTCCCAATGGGTTTGATTATCCCTAGCATACATCCTAAGCATGTCTTCCATAACCTTATTTACTCTCTTATTTTTCCCATCTATTTCAAGATGATATGTTGTTCTTAAGTTCAATTGAGTTCCCAACATTGACTGTAAACTTGTCCAAAACCTAGATATGAATCGGGAGTCCCTATCTAAAATGATATTCATGGGTAACCCATGTAGATGAATGACTTCACTTATAAACATGCGTGCCACATCAATGACATCATAAGTATCTCTAACTGGAATAAAATGACCACTCTTGGTCAACTTATCAAATATCACAAGAATAGCATTGTGCTTTAGTGATTTGAGTGGAAAGCCCATAACGAAATCCATAGAAATGACTTCCCATTTGGACATAGGAACATCATATTGTTATAGGAGACCTATCGAGTGGTGATTATCAACCTTCACTTGTTGACACTCAAGGCACTTGGCGATGAAATGCACCACATCACGCTTCATTCCTAACCAGAAGAAAATATTATTCATGTCTACATACATTTTCTTCCCACCTGAATGCGCACAATAAATTTCTCTATGGGATTCCTTGAGTATTATGCTTCTAATATCCCCACCCTCAAGGATGTACATCCTTCCATGTTATCTTAACAATCCATCTTCTTCAAGGCTATATCCTTCATACCTGGGTTCTAACTTCCTCTCACTCTGGAAGGATGAAGTAACCTTTAAATACCAACTATCTCCAAGAATTTTCCCTAATACTCACTCCCTCATATTAACCTTTAAGGGCACCAAGGAGAATGCACATGGTTTCCTGCTCAGGGAATCTACGAACACATTCTCATTTCCCTTGATATACGAAATTCCAAAATCATACTCACTCTATCCCCTCTTCCTAGCATTAAGATTCCTTTGAGTGAAGAGATGTTTTAATATTTCATGGTTTGGTTTGAGCTCAAGGCTTCAGCCCACTAGATAATGCCTCCAAATATTCAGAGATAGTATTAGAACTTCCAAATCTAAATCATGATTAGTTTAAAGATAATCATGTTGCTTCAACTTTCTTGGTGCATTTGCTATCACCCCCCATCCTACATTAGCACAGACCCCAATCCTTGCTTCGATGAATTCATGTAGACTATGAAGTCTTTTTCCATATCCAAAACTCATAGAATTGGTGCAATCATTAGTAACCTCTTAAGCTCGATGAATGCAATATCGCATTCCTTTGTCCATTCATACCTGACCCCCTTGCACTGCAAGGTGGTGATGGGTTTCTATATCTTAGAGAACCCTTCCACAGATCTCTAATAATAACTAGCTAGCCCCATGAAGGTTCTCACCTCATGATCATTTTTTTGCACTCGCCATTCCATAATGGATTTCACCTTTTCTGAGTCCAAAGAGATTCCTTCACCGGAAATGATATTACCTAAATAGTGAATCTCTTTCTGGAAGAAAGAACACTTCGACAACTTGTTACAAAAATATTCCCTTATAGACAGGTGAAATTTACCTTGGATTACAAACCCCTAATACTAAGAAAGAAAAACACAAGTGGAAACTAACATCCCTTTGAATTTAGTTTAACTAATCATAAAGAGAGAGAGGGAGAAATGGTGTGATCCACTGAGTTTCAAATTTTGTCCTCGTTGCTTCCAATCTGATCTAGATCTCCAAACGCCTTAGCACAACTTGATATCTCCAATGCAATAGACATCAAAGAGAAACAAAGAAATCATTATCCACAAGATTAGATCGTACAAATTCATCTACAAAGATTTAAGGAACAATAGACAAGCATATGCAAGAATACACAAGCTTGAAGGAAATAGGTCAAGTATATTAAAATAAGAAACCAAAGTTTATACTTACAAACATGGATGATGATGCATCACTCCTCCAAGCTCTCCTCATCAAGACCCTTGCATGAATCCCATGATCATAAGTCTGATGTCTCCAAGCTTCCTCCTTCCTCCCCTTCTCCATGGAAATCCCTCATTATATAGGATTGGGAGGCTTAACCACCATGGAGACGATCGCTGACTAGATCCACTAAAATTTGATCTCCAATATTTTTAGATATAAAATATCTCTCATGGATTTTAGGGAGAAAATATCTCTCAAGGATTTTAAGGAGGAAATATCTCTCAAGATCCACCAAATTAGGATTTTGGTTTGCGAAAATATTTCAATCATCCATTTTTTATGAATATTAATAAAAAATTCATGTGCACATAGTATTTTGACCTTCATATAATATATTTCTCCTCCATATTGACTAGGGATTGTGAAATATGTTATTTCATGGTGTCAAGGTGTATGTGACACTTAACAAGGTGCATATGACACTTTTATGACACTTGCAACACTTAGGGTGAGGTACTTAAGTGTGGAATTTTGGTGTGTAATAGATTTACCCCTAAAGTGTGAGGTCATAAGAGAAACTGATGGTCGAAACACTTTACAATTATTCAATGCAAGGGTGTGGAGTTGGAGAACCTAGAAGAAGCTACAAACAACCATAAAACATTATTAATATATATATGTTCCATTTTTTAGGCATGAATACCTATGCTCGGGATACGAGATGAATCAAAGAACAACCACAGACAAATACACTCTGGATCCATGAAAAATATTAACCAATTATATGGTGACCAAAGATACAATGTGGATACATACCTCCATGACATGAACTGGTCGTAGCCATGAAAAATGGTATATATATCATCGTACTCAAATTATCTACTTCACAGGCTGGGAAAAGTAGATAACAAAGTGAACACTCAACCTAAGGTATTTGTTCCAATCCCAATGTGGTATGAATCTAGCTAGGTGAATAGATGATTTGATGTTGAACATGATATAAACCACTTGATTACCAATCATTGAGGTAAATCATTAACAAGTGAGAGGGAAATCACCAATGATATCAATGAATCCCAAGGTACCCTAGTACATTCCAGTGAATGTGAATAAATGCGTTCAGGTCGAAAATTCATGGAATCATCTGATCAGAGGTCAGTGATGTAAACCTACTGTCAAAAGCGAGGATGCCTACCATTGACACATGTAGGTCCCAAGGTACTAATTGGTTTCTAAGTCTAAGTAATGGATGATGTATTGAAGTTTACATGAAATTACTCATCGAAGGAGGGCATTGATGTATCCCCCATCATCAAAATGAAACTAACACAATAAAGTGATGTAATATGGTGAATTGAATGAGTATGGACTGACACAGGAAATGGAAACTGGCAATACTGTAGATGGATCGTTTGAATTGAAACTTCTCTTAAACATGATGAGGCATAAAAAATGACTTGGCAACATTGACTCGATGAGTACCAAGAATGTAATGCGATGGAAATAATATCACTCTTCAACTAGATGAAAAAGTGTGGAGACACGTGTAATTGGTATGGCTAAAAAACAAGCGAATTACCCAACTGTAAGACGAGACAAAAAAAGGTGCCATGTTTAAGGGAAACAATAGCTGCCATAATGGATTCCCAAAAAAATGACCCACTTCTTTCAATTTGTCCCCACCTAGATAGATGAGTACCTTTTTTTTCATTTAATGAGCTCAAGGAGGGTAACACATGCTCGATATAACTCACCTTTGGTGAGTTCCTCTCCCGTTATTTAACGAACTAGAAGAAGTGAGGGTTCGTTCCCATATGGTTCCTTCAATGTGTAGTTTATCTAGTTCAGATAAGGAAAAATCGGTTGTTTTTCATTTTTGGAGAGTCTGAAAATAACTTAAAGGTGACTCCATGGATTAATTTTTGATAAATTTAGTCTCCCAAGACCAAAAAAAGTGTAAAACAATATAGGAGAGAACTCTTTTAATCATGCTTGATTAGAGTGTTCCTTTTTTGTAATTAGTCTCATGAGGTCGAAGAAGAGATAAACTATCACTCGAAAGACACCATTTCAAACCATTTAACGAGTGTGAAAGGAAGAAAGATCACTCAAAAATATTTTCATGTTTAGGGAGTCTAAAAATAGCTTAAAGGAGACTCCAAAGAGTTCCTTTTTCGTATAGATTTTATGAGTTCAAAAAAGAGATAAAAGTGTACTTGGTAACTTATTATCATGTATTTACGAGCATGATAAATAACAAATACTAAGCTGGGTAACTTATTCTCATGTATTTACGAGCACAAGAAAGAACAAAGACTGTGCTAGAAAATTACTACTACGTTACGATGGGAATGACTTTCGAACGAGGATCACTCATAGTAGGGTGTCTCTCTAAAGGTAGATTTCCCCCCAACTTCTTTGGCAGAATTTGGTGATTTTTCTCAAGCATGATGTCCAACAGCTGGAGAGATGGCCCCCAAGCATAGTTTCCTCTGGTGATTCTTCTTCTTTCCTTGTTTAGGTTTCTTCTTACTAATGGAAACATTTTCACTAGGCAGAGGAAAAGAAGGTTCAAGTACTCGATCTAGAGTGAGAATTGATTGTAATGGAGAGGGGTTTGTTTTATTTTTTAATATTCCCCTGTGGATATGTAAACTTTCCCTTGGATTATACATTATTGCATATGGGCAGATTATTCCACAAAATTTTTCCACATTTCCATTATTTTCATTTTTATTTTAAATTGGGCAGGATTTTTGTCACTATTGCCATGAACGTTTGTCACTATAGTGATGATTATTGCATACCTCAATAAACATAAGCTAACACACCTGGATTGAAATGACTAGTTGACTTTTTGCAGGGTCAACTCATGCATTTTTTTTCGCTATATCGATGATAATTGATCTATATATACCTGACTTTAAGAGACTTTGCAACACATTTTCTATAGTTGTGACACTGTTCGTGGATTTTGTTTGAGATTTTTATTTTTTCCGTCACCCACTGGTTGAACAAATTCAATTCTTGATCTACATAGATCGGATTTTGAACTTGCAAGGTTAGTGTTTTTTTTTTATTTATGTACTCATTTAACTTGTAAATTTTTGTTCAAATGAGATTTCATGTAGCTTGTTTTTTCCTTGATAATATATTATAGGTGCAATACCATATTTTAAAATATTTATGTCATTGTTTTTTGGATATAGTTAGTAGATTCTATGGAAATTCATGTGAAACGTTAAGAAAAATATTTTCCAAAGAAGTATTTTAAGAAGAGGGAAAATTACTCCATCAATAATTCAATTCAAACATTAAAAACATATTTCATTATATTCGATCTAGATTAATTTGAACCTACAATTCCTTATGTAAATTTAATCCTTGTTACAAAACCACCAACTCATAAAAACTTTATCGGTTGGACTAATGTTTGAAATAGAAAGTGGAAACAAAATCCTCTTAGGTTTAATCCTATCCCTTAGTGACCTTGTTAGCTCTCTAACTTTTGTGTTTCTAGGATGTTGTGCCTATATATATTAATGTCATATTTTTAGTCTAGTATTAGGTTAGGTTAGTCATATAGCATTGCATTCTTATGTGATGTTGTTTCTCTCAATTTTTTATAATCACACACAATTCTAGATGTAGTGATTAACTCTAGTTTGTAGTTGATGTAACTTTTTAATACAATATTAATAAGGAGAAGCTAAAATAAAAAAAATTCATGATGAAATATACTAGTCAGACAATGAAAAATGAGAACATGCCAAAGTGTCTTACAAAATAAAATCGTGACCACTGTAAGTAGCATAAAATCATGACCATTGTATGTAGCTGCAAATCAACACGTCATCATTTAAACCAACCAAACCCAATTGTGGATGAAAAGTGGATGGCATTCTTTCTTAGTGGTGAATTTCAAAATTTGACATTTTCTCTACAAAAAAACTTAGAGGCTAGTGTATGGTGTCAAGTGATTCATGTTTGAGAAATTTTGACCACTTTCGTTAAATGGTGTGTAATTAGTTTCCATGGTGATTCAGTACACACTAATGTAAAGTACAAATTGAAGCATATCGATCTTAATAGTTAATCGATAATAATAACAAAAAAGCATGTCAAAATGTCTTAGAAGAAATGATTGTGAGGATTGAAGGTCACTGTAAATAAACATATCATAATCGAAAGGAGTAGCTAAAATATAAAAAATTGAAAACTTGTTGTTTGGTATGGTGTAGGTAAGACAATTACTTGCCAGTACAAAGATTTTTCACTATGAACAAAAATGATAGGAATCTTCCTCAGTTAAGAGCGGCATTAGATGTGAGGGGTGATGTAAAATGTTATTTCCCTTTCTATGATTGCAGGGGATTGCAAATAAAAGGACTTTTAATAACAACAGATGAAAGGCATTGTAGGGAGAAGGGGCACACTAAAGGGGGCTATGAATATCATCCCTTGGTAAGAGGACTCAATATTTAATGTATTCTCTGTAATATTCATCATGTCATGAATTTTAGTAATATTTCTTATCAATATATTTATATTTTATATACACACTAACTTTTCTACATTGTTTTTAAATATATAGACGATGCCCTCAAAATGTCGACCTCCAGAAAGTTATTTTCGAAGTACTAGAAGAAATACTCCTTTACAAGGTGATGAACTTAAAGATCAGAATATTGAAGTTGTTGATCAAGTTATTCATGATGATATGGATGGAGATAATGTTAGTGATTCAAATCAGGAAGATGAGATACATAGATTGATCCAGGACACATTTTCTCCAATGGGTAAGGACAACCAGGATGATAGTCATGATGTTGATCCTCTACTTGAGAAGTCACGTCAACCTCTTTATGAAGTCTCAACAAAAGATATTCTATCTGATATATTATTGTTGGTGAACTTGAAGGTTTTGAATGGTTTATCAAACACATGCCTCAGACAGATACTAAGGTATTTAATTTGTTAATTATTTATGCTTGCATGTTCACAAATACTTAAAAGGTTCAACTTTTTCCTATATTGCTATGGTTTTCTAATTTGTAAATTAGTATGGATGTGATATTGATGATTAATATTGTTTACATTGACTTATTGTTTTGAATTTTGTAGATTGTTAGGTGAATTTCTATTACCGACGTCAAATATTTTTCCACACACATATCAAGAAATATCTGTGATTATGAAAGAAATTGGAATGGAGTATCAGACTATTGATGCATGTCTTAATGATCATATCATATACTATGGAAAATATGCATTAGAAAATGAACTCCCACAATTTCAAATAAGTAGATATCGAACTGATAAAGTTTAAAAGAATGCGCCTTTCAAAGTTCTTCATTATATTCCGACAATTCCACGTTTCCAGCGGTTGTTTAGGTGCCGAAGTATAGCATAGTTTATGGATTTCCATGCAAAGAAAAAAATTCAAGTTGATGTTGTTTGAATGCCTACAGATGGTTCTGCATTGAAGTACATCAAATAAAAGTGTCCAATTTTTAAATAAGAACCTCGTAATGTTAGAATTTCGTTGGTAGATGATGGTGTCAATCCGTTTGGAGAGATTCGTTCCATGTACTCAGTGTGGCCTACTTTTTTTATAAACAATAACCTTTCTCCTTGGATGTCGATCAAGAGAGATAACACAATGTTGGAAATGACTGTTCCAGGTATTTAATTATCTTTTATTTTCTTTAAAGTATGACAAAATATTTCATTTATTTGTTTCGTGCATTGTAATTATTTCTTTTATATATAACGACATCTAGATAAGTATAATTAATCATGGATTTTGTTGAACCAATTAGGTAAGTACCAGGTTATATATATGAACGTATATATTGAGCCTCTTATTGATGAGTTGTTGAAGTTATGAGATGGTGTCACTATGTATGACATCTCTAGACCAATAGGGCAAAAATAATTTCAATTCCATGGAATACTATCATGGAAAATTCATGATGCTCCCGGGTTAACACATTTTTGTGGTATATTGTTACCTTCTTTTGTGATCTAATAGTATATATATTTATTGAAAATATCATGCATTATTTAAATTGTAACTCTAATTCACTACATTAATTCATATATCTTGTAGGTCTTCAAACAAAAGGTAAATTTTCATGCCCTATTTGTGGTCCCAGGATAAAATCTCATCGTTCAAGGAGTTTAGGAAAGGAAGTGTTTGACGAGTATAGGAAATTTCTTCCTCAAAACCATAATTATCGAACTAGAGACAAAGAAAAATTCAATGGTAGGGAAGAGAATGGAAAATAACCACAAAGAATGACACCTTGCCTATGGAAGTTGGAATATATTAGAAATCGTCAAGGTATGAAAAGTATTTATGTATGACATATTATATAAATATTTGGTTAATTTCATTAGTATTAATTTCATTTTGTTTGATTAATTAGTGTTAATTTCAATTTGTTGATGTTTCATGAATGTCGTTAAGGAATGAATGGGCTTCCACGAGGAATGAAAAGTTACCCGATGCAATTAGTATGTTTCCATACTACGAGCACCTACAAATAGTTCATATGTTTGATACAATGCATATCAGGAAGAACATAAAATATTTGGTATGATGACTATTAGATGGAAGGATTGACAAAGAGAGAATTGCAAAGATTTGTTGTGACATCTAGGAAGCTAATCACTCATTGCAAAGTGTTATTATTAATTCTAATGGTGATGGTCATGAACATAATACTATTATTCCTTGGTTATTGACGAAGCAACAAAGAAATATTGTAAAAGAGATCATTCGAAAAAATTAAGTTTTTGACAGGGTTTTCATAGAACATACAAAATATCTTAACGAAAAAAGGTGATTTTGGTGGGGTTAAAACACATGATTGACATACATTCATTAAGGTAATTAGTAGGTTATAATATATTTCCTTATGGGTATGCATTTGTTGGAAACAAATAATAATTTTTTTTTTTTTTTTTACAGTATGTTCTACCTTTATCTCTCCCAGATGACTTTGACAACAACATAAAACAAATTATTTATGTACTTGGCAAATACATGAGGTAAGTAATGTTTTATAAGGAAAATGTACTTAATATGTGATTTGTAACAGAACTTATTGACATATTATGTTTTATATGCAAATTTATGTATGCCTTGATATTATTTTATTGCATCGGCATTTGTAGGTGGCTATCATCAAAATAAATCCATAAAGAATATATAAGGTATTGGAAGAGAGAAATTACGTGACTAATGTGTCAAATTCAACAATATCCACCTCCATCATTTTTCAATGCACAAGAATACTACCTCAGACACCAAGTTGAGGAGATTGAATTATGTGGACCAGTACACACAAGGTCAATGTTGATGGTGGAGAGGCAGTTGAAGTCATTGAAGAATTTTGTTAGTCAAAGAGCATGTTCAGAGGGCTCTATGGTTGAGGGATATATGGTATATCAATGCATGGTATATATTAGTCAATATATACCTAAATTAGCAGAAAATATGAGTGTGCCTCGCATTTGGCATCTCGACTCCATGAACAAATTTGAAGGGGAGGTCCTATTGGGGAAAGTTAAAATGAGGAATGTGAAAAGTAATTATTAGATGTTGACATAGATTTAATAGATTACACATTTATTTTCCCAATTTTATTTGATCATGTTGATTTTCTACATTTTTTGTTCCTGCATATTGAACTATATTAAACTATTCCTTTATTAACAATAGCTAATTAATGATATTAAATTGTTATTTTATCGTATAGTTTCTCTAGAGTGGGATCGTTTACATTTATACATTGCAAATAACCTTGATTGGATGGAGCGTTGGGTAGAATACACTGAAGAATACTTCAGTAGGTTATCATGGGAAGGGGTGAGTAAGATGATTAAAACAACATATCATCATCGAGATCAATTTCCTGATCTTATGTCAACTAGGGAAGTTGATTTAGCCTTTGTTTTAAAAAATAAACAAGCAAGTAAATTGTTTACCCACATTTTTCTAGTTATTTCCCAATTTTTCAATGTATTTGGTTTGTTTAATTTTTGAAATATATATTTACTAACTCCTTTATGAGGTTTATTAATTGGCAATGCATTTTTTACTTGTTTTCCACGTTGCAGTTGAAACATCACAAGGCTATGTGGTGTAATGGTCGTAAATTTCGTATCAAAATGTTGGATGATAATATGAAAACCTTGGATTGTGGGAAAAATGCATTGTTTAAGGTCACCAACATTTCCTCTAGAAGTGATATAAATCCAGAAAAAACTTAGAATAGGTACTATGAACATTTGGAGGATATAATTGAGTGTGACTTTAATTCCTTTAAAATAGTTTTGTTTGAAGTGAAATGGTATAGGCTATGGATGCATGAAAGTGATCCTAAAAGAACTATTATTGAGCATGATAATGGATTTACCATGGTTAATATAAGGGAATTTGAACCGGTTAGAGAGCCTTATGTTATTCCAAGTCAATGTGAGCAAGTATTTTACTCAGAGGTACCTGGTAAATAAGGTTGGTCATACATTGTTAGATATGATCCAATATGAAAAACAGTAAAGTATAATCATGTAACCGAGGATGAAGATAATAATGAGGAAGAAGATCATGATTATGCAGATCAAGAGTAGGTTGTTGTAGTCGATGTGTCAGACAAAGAAGTTGAATAAGTTTATCATTCAAATGTAGGAGACGACAATCTCATTGACGATATTGATAACCATATTATCAAAAATGACATTGATGATGATGTTTATATGAATGATCCTTTCACCAATATAGATTCTGAACGAAAACCTAGATTCTTCCTCGTTTCAATCTTCCCAAATCCTACTAAACTTGGGAAGCTTCTCTCTTGAACAAATTCATTGGATGAATGCATCCCATGAACTTGGGAGGTAATTCAAGGTAGTCATCACAATCTCTTCTCCTTCTACTGAGTCACTAATGGCTTCTATCTTCTCCTTGATTTCATTCACTCTTGAGAAGTAGGAGTGAATGGTTTCTGAGTTCTTCATTTTCACATTATTCAACTTAGATCTTAGAGTCATTCTTCGATTTTTGTTGCTTCAATCAAATACATGATTTAAGGTGTCCATCATTTTCTTTGGAAAATATAATGATGATATATGATGGATAAGGTTGTCCTTAATGGAGTCTGCAATAATCCTTTTTTCTCTCACCATGTCCTTATAATATTTTTCTTTAGCTTCATCTCCTTGAGGTTCTTAAAACTCTTCTATAATGAACTTATCTAGTTCATGTTCTTCAACAAGGATGGTTAATCTATACTTCCAGGCCCTGAAAATATCAGCTCCATCTAGCTTCTCATCGATCTTTGTTCCAGTAGTCATCCTACCTTTTGATGTTATTGGTTTGTCTGGAAATTGTCTCTAGACTGAAAATAGATCCCTTTTAGGCTTCTAGATCTGCACCTGGATTCTATTTGGGCCTTCTTTGATACCATGTTGGAATTTTAAATTTTCTAGCTAAACAATTACAATTACTTAATCCAATAACAATTGTAGTAGGATTAGTAAAAGATAGACAATCACAGATACAATAGACACAAAGATTATCCCAGGAAACCCTCCTGGAGGATAAAACCCAGCAACCAAAATCCTCAATATATATTCCTTCAACCAGTACAATGATGCACTATAGCTCTCCAAGAAATACCAAGACCAAAACACCAAAAGAACTAATCTCCAAGACTTGTGCGCTAGAACTTATTATGCGCTCAAGGATGCACAAGAGAAGTGTGTTAGTGTGTGTCCAAATGAGAGGACCATATCATCTACTTATACACAACAATTTCTCTTGAAGAGACATGACTCTTGACCTAACTAACCCATAAAACAAGGCCGACTAGCCACAATGGGGATTTTTACAATTATAAGTAAAATACAAGTAATATAATCATTTATGTTGAGATGAATTGTACAATATAATTATAATAACATTTTAAAGGTTTGAATAAAACAAATATACAAGAATATATTTCATATTTACACCAAAAATATTAACAAAAAGTCGAATGCTCTCTCGTTTTTTAAATAGCCTTATATGAACAACAATGGAAAGTGTAAGGGAAGTTTTGAAAAAACCATTACAATTAAATGGAGGCTCATCTTACCCATTGTCCTATGGTTGCAGGTTGGATACAAAACTATCAAAACAATCCTAATTAGTACATAACTCCGACCTTAATGCTTTAATTACATTAGTGAGTGAAGTGATGTGACATCCATAATTGTATGATATTGTGATATTGTTTCCTTCTCCTACAATGCTACATATGCTCCATTTCATTTCTAAAACATATCATGGTGTTCCTAGATCTATTATGATCCCTTACTACAGAGGAACATTCAAAACAAATTGTTGAGCGGATTTTTGGTCTCGGGAAATGTGTCACATTTTTGCCTTGTTTTTTGTGTCACCTTGATTTTCGTGTCGATTTTTGAGAGTTTTTGGCACATGGTTTTTGTCGATGGTTTTCTATTTCCAGTTAAGAAATTAGGGTTGTTGAATAATCCAGATCATTGGGTTAGGGATTTGGATGTTGCTGGCTCCTATATGTATATTGTATTGTAAACAATGTATCACTATAAATGAATATAGAATATGCTAGTTTTCCTAGTTTGGGTTTCTAGGGAAAAAATATTTCTGTAATGTTTGTATTTTCCATTGTATATTTTTTGTTCTTTTACTGAAAATTTGTTTGCAGTAAATAATTGTACAAGGTTAAAATCTACAATTGTAGTGGAGATATACTCATGAAAAGTGACATGTCTTTCAATGTAGAAATGTTTGTATTTGATGTTAAGACATCTCTTAGTAGTTTCTTAAGTGATGATAAACATATTTATTTTATATTAAAATATCTATGGTAATCAAAACACATGACTAGTAGATTTCGATGGTAGAAATGTTGGAATGTGATGTTAATACATCTCTGGGTAGTTTCTTAAGTGATGATAAAAATATTTATTTTATATAAAAAAATCTATGGTAATCAAAACATGTGACTAATAGATATTGATGGAAGAATAGGACATGAATAGACCTAGTGTGATATTTTAGACATATGAATTTTGGTTATCAAACTCAACATCATTTAGATATCAACTCATGTTAAGTAGGAATTACATAAGTCATTTGACAATTCTTAACCATGAAAGACATGTAAGTAGGGACCTGTTTAATAGTCATTAAAAAATCAAGGTTGATCTATATTATGTAAGGAGGATATGATAACTCAAGATTAGAAAAGAAAATTTTGTCTCTATTATGTAAGGAGGATATGATAACTCTAGAGAAGAATCATAAATGCCATGTAGGAATGAGATTATGATAACTCTAGAGAAGAATCATAAATCCCATGTAGGAATGAGATTATGAAGAGATGCATGCCTCTTGTCCATAAAGGCCCTTCTAACTAAATTTATTTTCAATTTTCCAATCATAATTAATAGATTTATTCTCGGTGTATATCTAATACTTGAATTAAGGAAATGCATTTTTTTTTTTTGAACAAGTTTTTTCTTGTAAGTTGGCACCCAAGAGTTTTTTTTGGTTCTCCTCACTTGTTTCCTTTGTCGCACATTAAATGTCCATGGCGAAGAAATCCTTTTTGTTTGGGAATATCTCAGGATGTAATATCTTTATTGGATCCTTGTTTACCATGTCCAAATATGGTGGTATATGTGCCCTTGCATTTCAAAAGTTTCCTTCCTCTATCTTTAACTACCATTTAATTTTTCTATTATCTTCCTCCTCTTAAAATTAGGGTTTTAATAACATTGAAGAAAGGAATACATTACATCATATACATATAAATGATAAATATGTATGTTTGAGAAGGCTAACCAACTACTTTCCATTCATTCTTCATGAGTATTTGTATAATGTCTTCATTGTTAGGATGGTTTCAAACACCATCACCTTAACATTAATTAAGTTCATTTCATGATATACTTTATCACTTAATTTACTTGTACATTTACATTTATATCCATATATTTACTTATTTTATTATATATTTTTTTTAAGTAAAAAAGCGGATCCTGCTATATTAGATAAACAAAAATTTTACAGTGTAGGTCTGGAGCCACCCAAAATGTTGTCGATTATCGGAAACCAGCATATATAGGGGTTAAGTACCAGTGGCATAAAAACATAATAACAGAGTGGCATCCGTCCTGCCCGGAGGAAACCAGGACAGATGCAAAATGTCTAAGTACACATATAATAGTGACATAATAAAACTAAGAACTAAGAAGATATAAAAAGCTAGTAACCGAAATAGCATATAGAACCTATGTGCCTGGTGACCCGTCATCCTCGTTGCTCTGCCGCGTGGACCCTGCCAGGATGGCATAAGCTTGCCCGCAGAGGGGGCATTTCCTTTTGGCTAGTGCGTTGGAGAACGCATCAAAGAACATATCCATTCGTTGGCCCATGAGAAGCGCCCAATGTTCCAGATCCGACAGTTGCCCACAGAGGTCAAACAATAAAGCCAGGTGTTCATCCTGGATGATTGAGCCATGCTGGCTGCCACCCGTCGTTTCAGAGCCCCCTTCAAACGCCATCTACTCCACAGTAGCAGTTGCACCCTTCGAGCTTTCTTCAAACACCTGTGCGACAAGATTGCTGCAAGTTTCGTCACCATGCCAGGGAATTTCCTCCACTATGCATCCGGGTGTTTCATCTAACAGAGTCAGATTGAGCTTGCAAGCTTCCAGGTTTGCCATGCGAGTCTTTTCAAAAATTGTCGGGTCTTCCATAGACAAGTCTTCTATGGACGGGTCTTCAACAATGATGCAAGCGGGGAAATCCTCCTCCGGACCAGAAATCTGTAGAGCTCCCGGTGTCTTTCCTATGTCATGACTACATCCAGCACCATGCTTAGCTATGGTGGAAAGTTGCGCCATTCTTTCTTCCCTTGCTCGCTGCCTGAGAATGGACATCGTAAGTTCCAAGGCCCGCTCCAATTGTTCCTTTCAATGCCTCTGCTCCTTTTGAGCCACCCAAGCAGCACCGCGTCGGGGTCTCCCACGCTTCCTGGCCATGTATGAGGAGCAGGTACAAAGTGGGCGAATTCCAAATAACCAAGGACAGAGCGGATACAATTGTCTCGAGGCCGTCAGAGAGAGATACAACAGAAGTGCTGGATCGCCAAGCTGAACCAGAACGTCACGATGTAAACTAGGCTCGATAAGTCTTGGGCTGCTCTGGAGCAGCCAGACAGAGCTCGGAGCCGAGATGAAAATCAGATAAATGGAAGCCGAATTCATCCTTCTATCAATAATCCTTACCATTATGGAGCCACTGCAATCGTAAATGCTCACGCGAGGGGAAGGTCCCTTCATCCTGCGCCTGCAGCTATAGCCGTCCCCCATGGTAAATACTAGCGCGTGGGTGGTAATTAATGGCATTTATGCCATGGCCTAGTGCCAATCCACCTGTGGCTTCTGAGCGACGTGTCACCCCATTCGGGTCGGGGAAATCTCTGCAAGCAAGGTCTTTGCAGTGCCTGGAGAGGTCTGTATCTTCAGAGTCAAGGTCTTGCCAGCAGATGAGTTCGGTACCAGTGTCAATCCCTGAATTTTCCAGGTGGTCCGCCAGCTTGTTGGCTTCTCGTTTGACATGAGAAGGAATTAAGGTAAGGTTGGGGTTGATAATTCCGCCAAAGTCCTCCAAAAGACCGGAAAGACGCCAACTGGGTGAGATCCGCCAGGGGGCTTTACCATGAAAAATTTTGGAGACGAGCTGGATTATTACTTGGGAGTCTCCTTCAATGATCAACAGATGATGTTGGTGCTGAACAGTAGTTTGGAGACCTTTCACTAAGCTTGTGAGCTCCGCCACGTTGTTTGTATTTTCACCCAAGAATCCTGCGATCATGTGAATGATCTTTCCCAAATGGTTCTGAATAACGGCCCCGAAGCCAGCAAGTCCAGGGTTTCCCCTAGATGCCCCATCAAAGTTGAGTTTGAAGACATCAGGAGGAGGTGGGGTCCAATGCGTGGGACTATTGTCTTTCCCAATCTTGGACTTACCTTGAGGGTGCATACGAATTTGGATGTTCCAGCCTTCTAGAATGATCTGCTCTTCGAGCTTTCATTGCATATCTTCATGAGACCAGGACTGGCTATGAATAGTTTCTCATATGAACATCTTGACCCTTTCCCAAGTAATGGTGGGGGGGGACTATCTGGAGTTGAATATTCTGTTGTTTCTTTCTTTCCAGATTGCCCATAATATAAATCCCGGGAGTAAAATCCAAATACATTGGAGTATTGGGTTTTGAAAGGAGAGTGTTTCCCAGTCAACCAAGGTATCCCTTATGCTTCCACGATGTCTCTGTGAGCGCCTCATGGCCTGGGCACCCCAGTCCCAAACCTGCTGGCTGTAGTGGCAAGTATTGAGGAGGTGCTCCAGGGTTTCTTCATTGTGCTGGCACAAGGTGCACCTGGAGGGGCCTGTAAAACCTCTCTTGCAAAGGTTGTCCCAGGTGAGGATATGGTTTTGAACAACGAGCCAAAGAAAGAAGGAAACCTTGGGCCATAGAAAGGGTTGCTAGACTCTGTTCCATATTGCTTCAGGGATCTGGTTTGGGGGATTGCCTTGTATATGATAGGCTTCTTTGACCGAGAAAATGCCCGAGGTGGAGTGGCCCCATCTGAGAACATCCGGTCCTTCTTTACTTGGAATTTTCCTATTTTGCAGGAATTCCTGCCATGGTAGAAGGTCGATTTCTTCCATTATCTGTAGCTCTGTTCTGCTTGTTTTCCATTTTCTCCAGGATTGTTGTTCTTGAGTTGGGATCCAATAATATTTAACCCTCTTGAGTCTGCTCTACTGTAGCTTTAGCTTGATTGTGTTGAGGCTTTCCATATCCTCAAGAGGTGGTAGTTGTTGCCATGAATCCTGCTAGAAGAGTGCACTTTCACCATTTCTTATCTCCCAGAAGGCGTGCTGCTGTATCAGGGGACGATTCCTCCAAGCTGTGTTCCAGATGTTGGAGCCCTGCACCTGTTCATTAAATCTTATTAATTGTTTGGAGTGCTCATTCGGGGAATACTTTTGCTTCCACATCTTCGCCCAAAGTTCTTGCGGATGTTGGAGCCACCTCCACCACATCTTGGCTCCCATTACTTGGTTCATCTTCCCCGGGTCACGGATCCCCAACCCTCCTTGCTTTCTAGACTTGCAAAGTTTATCCCATCCAACTAGAGCCCATTTCCTGTTCTGTCGATTCCCCTTCCACAAAAAATTGCGTTGAAGGTTTCTGACAGCCTTGATAACCGAAACGAGCGCGGCCAGAGCTGTGAAAAGGTAGGTGGGCAAAGCTTGGAGAACTGACTTTAGCAGAACCAGTCAGGCTGCAATGTTCAGAGGTCTGAAAGTCCAATTATCCAGTCTGTTGGAGATGGATAATAATAGGCTATCCCACGAAATGGTTTTCGCAGATTCACCTGTTAAGGGAATTCCTAAATAGGTGGAAGGAAGGGAGCTTCTGGCTATACCAAGAAAATCAGAAAGGTGAGTCTGAACATAGGCTGGAGTGTTAAAGAAAAAGAGTTTGGATTTAAACAGGGTAAGCAACATGCCAGAGGCATCCGAGAAATCAGAAAGGATTGAGTTGATCTTGGTGGCTTCTCTGACAGTGGGGGTATTCATGAGGAGTGTATCATCGACAAATTGTCTATGCAAAGGTGTCGGGTGTAGGTTGTGGAGTGGGAGTCCAGAGAGTGAGCCCTCCACAACCGCCGCTTTGAGATAACGGCCTAGACCCTCTGCCATAATGACAAAAAGGAAAGGAGAAAGGGGGTCTCCTTGCCTGATTCCCCTGGTGGATCGAAAGGGTCGGGAAGGGGTTACATTGACAGGATTGAAAAGAAGGAGGAAGAGGTGAGCTTGAGAATCCAATCTACCCATTGGTTGGCGAAGCCAAAGGATTCCAGAACCGACCGAGTATACTACCAACTTAATCTATCGAAAGCCTTCGAAAGGTCAAGTTTGATTAGAATACCTGGTATTTTGTTTGTTTTTAGGGAGTGGATAACCTCGTTGGCCAGTATGACGCTGTCCATGATTTGTCTGCCCTCCACATAGCCAGATTGCTCATTAGAGATGATGGTCAACATAATTGGCTTAACACGATTGGCAATGACCTTTGTGATTATTTTGTAAATGACATTGCAAAGGGAGATTGGCCTGAACTGCTTCAGATTAGTAGCGCATTCCTCCTTGGGGATGAGAGTGATGAAGGTCGCATTCAGGGCGGAGAGAACTTGACCAGATGCTCTGGATTCTTCGACTGCCCTCCAAACATCCTCCTTGATCATGTCCCAGCAGTTGTGGAAGAAGTCCGTGGTGAAGCCATCAGGGCCTGGAGCCTTACCTGTGGGCATGTCCTTTGCTTCCGAATCCACTTCCAGCTGAGTAATGGGCCTCAGTAGTTCCATGTTCTGTTCAGAGCTAATCAACTTGGGAATATTCTGAGTGACTTTTTGGATGGATTCTTCCCTGTTTGAGTTGGTCTCTGTGAGGAGTTCCTGGTAGAAGGAGGTGAGTTCTTCCGCTATGTGATCATGATCTTTTAGTGTGTTTCCCTCCCCATCCTCCAGTTGGGTAATGCGATTGATATGTCTGCGGTGCGTCATCGCCTTGTGGAAGAAATTTGTATTACGCTCCCCTTCTTTAAGACACTGGACTCTGGACTTTTTCCACCAGAGTATTTCTTCCTGTTCCCTGCAAACTTCCAAGTTTGAAATGAGTCTGTCCTCTTCCTTTGCCAAGTTCTGAGTTCGACTCCCTGTAATGAGTGTTCGTTGAAGCTCCTCAAGCTAGCTTTAGATTTTCTTTTTCTTGAGGATAATGTCTCCAAATGTGGTCTTGTTCCATTCTTTTAAGAGCATTTTGAAGTTTTTGAGGCGTTGTTGGAGTTTGTACATATGAGTACCATGCCCAATTTCTGCCTGGGTCCACCAGTTGAGAGCCAACTGGTTAAAGTCTGGGTGAGTGAGCCAGAACTTTTCAAACCAAAAGGGCTTGGGCCTAGTGGGAATTCCCTGTTCTAGACAGAATACAATGGGCCAGTGGTCTGATCCTGACTTAGGTAGGATGTTTGCTTCCATTGCCTGGTCGCTTTCAATGAGAGCTTCTGAAACTAGAAAGCGATCCAATCTACAGGCCACGTGCTGGTGCCCTATTCTTCTGTTGGATCATGTAAAGATTCCATTCTGGTTTTCCATGTCGACCAGGTTAGACTGCTCTAGAAGGGTTTTGAACTTACCACTGTCCTGTTCCAGCCGTTTGATTCCCACAGACTTCTCCTCCAGGGTTAGGATCATGTTGAAGTTGCCTCCGATGATTTAATGCAGCGTGTATAAGATGGTTTGAACATACTGAAGGGTTTGAATAAATCTTTCCTTGTCTTGGAGAGATTGCGGGCCATAAACATTTGTAATAGCCCCTTCCTTGGAAGAGGCTGTAACTTTGAAATAGGCTGTTAGGGTGTCTTTTGTGGAGAAGGGGTGCGTGAGGGTGACCGTTTGCGGGTTCCAAAGGATGGCTAGTCCTATAGCCACGCCTACGGAGTCTTGAAAGAAAGACTCCCCTTCTCTCCAACAGCTCCTGAAGATACTTTCTGCCTCCCGTCCTGCACACTTGGTTTCCTGCAATAGTAAGATATCTGGGTTTTTTGTCTTAATACAATCTCGGAGGATCCGCTGCTTGGATCTTCCATTCAGGCCTCTAATATTCCAAGAAATAGTCTTCATCATGAGGATGGTGGGGGGGGGTGGAGGTATCCCTCTGAAAGCCTTTGTATCTGGCCTGAATTAATCATTAAGTGCCCTGCCTCCCGGATGAGCTGCTGGGTTGGTTTGCATCCGTGCCTTTTTCTTTCTTTGGTGGATTTCTTGGGCTCATGGTTGGGATCTGATGAGATGCCCAGTCTAGCTGTGGATCCTGCCGTGGAATCGGTGAACACTTTATGCACTTTCCTAAGTTGTTCCATGGGTATATGTTGTAGATCTCTTTGATTAAGGGCTTCCTCCAGTTTCTCTAGGTCTATTTCGGCCAGATCTGTTTCATCAATGAGCATAATAGTATCTTCACCCCTGCCGGATTGAGTTGATTGAGTGGTTACCTTTGAATGAGTTGTTTGTTAGATTTCAGGACTTTTACCTTTCGCTTGCATTGATGCTTGAGGGGGGTTCTGTGTTTCTACTTCTTTCTGTATCTGATTAGAGGCCTCAGATGATATCTTGACAGGGGCTTTTGGAGCTAAACTCTGGTTTTGTTTTTTTTGCATATTCTTACGCCTTCCTATTACGTTGGTAAAGCCATCCTTCTGTTTGGCTTCAACAGGTTTAGAGGCTGCGACATTCAAGGGGAAGTCCCTAAACAAGTGGTCGTGCTCGTGACATTTTCTGCATCAAAAGGGTATGTGTTTGTAATCAATTGTCTGATTCCAGTCCTCATCCTGGTATTCTAGTGTGATGGATCCTAGAAGGGCTTTCGAGATATCCATGTAAGCACAAATACGGGCATATGAGGTGTATTTCCTTATCTTTGTGGCTTCTGAGGTTTTGACATATTGTCCCACCGTATTCCCTATACCCATTAAAATTTCTTCCAGCCAAAATTCCTGGGGCAGGGAATACAGCCGGATCCAGACCTGGGCTCTTGAGAAATCCTCTTGCTCTGGGCTGAATCTGTCAGTCCAGAATCTTAGAAAGAGGCCAGTTGAGTTGAAGAAGTAGGGTCCGTTGTCGAATATTCTGTCCTTATCTTCCAGGTTATAAAGGATAATTGTGAAAAATCCCTTAGAGCTGAGTTGTACCTCATAATCCCCTTTAGGGTTCCACCAGTCCTTTATCCAGCGAGTTAGTTCTTTTTCAGTGGGCCAGAGTCCCAGGAATTTTCCTATTAGTGCATGGTCCATCATGAATTGGGTGTGTTCCCCCACCCTTGTCGATTTGATATGATAGAGAGGAGGTTTTTCCAGGAGGTTTTTGGAAGCTTGCGGGTGGGATGAGCTGGGTTCGAGTTCCATTTCTTTACCGAGACCTTGTTCTTGAGAGAATAGCTCCTCTCGCAGATGTACCGGTGGTTCAAAGGCGGGCCTCTTGGCGCGGGTGCCAGTTCTGTCATTTGTTGCTATATCGTTGTACGAGGGGGGTTTCCCCCCCTCACCCGTGCTCATTGTGAATGGTGCAGGAGTCTCGTGATGCGCAGACCAGCAGGGCTGCAGGGTGGGTGGCAGTGCTCTAACGTCAGAGCACGCATCAAACAGTAAAAGGGCCTGGTTCTTCAACGCATGAGGCACTTCGGCGCGCTAGGGTTTTTTTCCGCTCCTTCAAATTCACTTATTTTATTATATTAATATAATGCATGATGACATTTACAAGGGCCTACGAGGCCTCCCAACATCTCTCCTAACCTCCTTGTCTTGGTTTGTCTAGAAGCAATAGTGTAGAAACATCTTGAGTCTTGTTTCATGCTAAAGTATCATAATCGTGCATCAACATGTATTATAATACTCATAGGTAATTTAGCTACAACAACCACCAACTATTTAGGAATATACACATAATAAAGGTTTATTATGACCTTTTACTCTTTGTAAAATTTATTCCATATTAAGAACTATCATAGTTTCTTCCATTTCTTAGAGGGATTTCATAACACCACTCAAACATTGTTCACATTTAATTGATTCAATAGTCCAGTAGATTTTCATCCTTAGGAACCATAGTATTTTTTTTTCTCTTCCACACCTAGTGAGTATTGAAGACCGACCCCGAGAATGGTTAGCAACTTACCGATCCAATGATCCATTGTTTAACTGTTTAGGGAATTTATTGCACCCTTACAAAGATTAATTCATGCTCTATGAGTTTGGAAAACCACACAATTAAATATTTTGTTGGAAATATCAATACCCAAAGAACTCATCAAGATTTCAATACTTGAATTATTTTTATTAAAACTACCAATATGTGGAAATATTCTAAATCAGTGGAACAAGTGGGTGGCCTCCAATGCCCAACTAAATTGAACTAAAACTTGAACAAGATCTAAAACATCAGGAAAAGATGAAATCTTTTTCTCTTGAAGGGAACAACCTACTTAAAAATAAGATTTCATTTTAAAAACATTTCAAAATTATGCCACTCATAGATAAGATATCATTTCAAATCATCTTTAATGTCATTGATATTTATAATTTCTTAATACATGGAAGAGAAAGTGAAGCAAAAGTGAGCTCTACTATCTTATTGGCAAGTAACCTGAACTTAGAATAAATAACATTACTTAATCAAAGTTTTATTTCCAATGGTGTTGTCCAATGAGGTAATTCTATTTAGTTTTGAAAAGTTGAGTTAATTCCACTTTAAAAATATGTGAATTTTCATAGTGAATTTGATTTTGATTGTAGTTTCTCCATCGCTTATTCAAAAACATGTCTAAGAACCACCTTAATTTATGGGATTACTAAATTTTAAGATATTTTGATCCAAGCAGATATCAGGGGCCACCCACCTTTTCCAACTAGCTCAAAACAATTATCTGGCAATTTTGGCAATTTACTATTTTTAGCAGTTTTAAACTTCTAGGGCCATTTTGAGGGCCTAAATGAAGGTATTTTCAGATTGATATTCTCATTGTTAACCAAAGGCATTATTGAGACCCAAAAATGAATCTCCTCGATGATACCTTTCCAACAGGCTATCATATGCCTAAAACAGAGATTGTATGCAAAAGTTACGACCCCGAGAAGTTGATGTACTAACTCACCCAAACGAGGCCCACATGACTTTTGGCACTTCATCTCCTAGGGTTAGGTTTTTGGATGTCTAGGGTTGTTGCAATTCCATTTTATTGTAAAAAGGCCTTTAGAGCGTCATTGTAATCATATTCTTGCGAATGCAAGTAGTCGTCACATGTCTTCTCAGAGATAAGCTGCCACCATTATAGCGAGTCTTTCACTCTATATTTTTAAAGTCTCTGTACATTTATTTCATTAATAGAAATCATGTATTATTGTATATATTTGTTTATGGTTGCATCTATGATACATTTATGTTATATTATTGGATATCTATGATATCTCTGTGCATTTCTTTATTATATCTCCACTCTCAATTCATGCCAAATATAATCTGGATCAATGGTATCAGAGCAATATGCTCTCGATCATTTTTTTCAGTGCATGTCCTTGACGATGTATGATTATAGAAAGTTGGGTCTCGATATTGTCTCTCTTGAAGACAATCTCTCTTGCACGCCCAAGAAACCCTTCATGGTGGAAGAAAAGAAAAATGGCAGAGCAAACGATCCTATCAATTTATTGCTTGAGCAAGCTCTCACCTGACAAAGGGATGAAATGATGAAGAATTTTTCCCACATCCTTCAATGCCTCTCGATAGCATCAAGAACATCTTCATCAAGCGACCACTTTGGAGGTATCTCTCCTTTTAAGGTACAGGTCAATTTTAATATTCCTATATTTGAAGGTTAGATAGATGCGGATGCCCTAGACAAATGGTTAAATCTGCTATACAGTTATTTCTTTGTTCACCTTTTTTTCGACAGGGAAAATATCACCTACACACTACTTAAATGTCTCTCCCATGTCAAACATTGGTGGGAAACTTACTGAGGGAAAATTTCTAGAGAGGAGTCTGGAATATATGGAGTCGAGCCCACTTGAGATTTTTTTGTGGATGCGGTAAAGGAACAATATTACCATGTTGGCAACTATGAGGACCAGTACATGAGATGGACCACACTGTGGAAAGAGAGAGACCAAGCAGTTCTGGACTTCACCAATACCTTTCATACCTTGTGCACCAAATTAGGTATCAAAGACTTTGAACGACATTCGGTTCTAAAATACCATGGGGCTCTACACAGATACATCCAAAATGAAATGGGTTTTCTATACATCTCATCACTCGGTGATACTTATCGATATGTTGTTAAAATGGAGCAGAAATTTAAGCACCAGAACAATCGTGATTTTGGTGTTGCTTATCAATATGCTATTAAAATCGAGCAAAAATTTAAGCACCAGAAAAAATGACAGTTTGAGTATTCAAATCTACAACAACCAAAGTATGACAAAGACGGCCCTAACAAACAATCCCCTGAAAAATATTCAAAGCCACAGGAAAAGAAGGTTCATGGGAAGACAAAGAAAGACACCCAAAAATGGTGTGATTTCTATAAAATACCCTAGCACAACACCGATGAATGTCGCTCAAAATATTCATTTGTGGTCGAGATCAAAGATAAGGAGTCGATCCCTGATTCAAAATCTGATTTTGAAAATACTGGTAAAAGACAGATCATTGATGTAGACCCCACTGTTATTGTCACGACCACAACGATTCAACCAAAAGAACCAACAGATCTTGAAGAGGGGGAGTGACTTTTTCATTCACAGATGTGGGTGAAGGGGACCCCACTGCATTTTATTTTTTATAGTGGAATCCAAAAGAACCTCATCTCAGTAGAGGTTGTCAAACAGCTGGGATTGTCGACAACACGACACTCACAACCATACAACCTCAAGAGGCTTCGCCAAGGATGAGATCTTCATGTCAGCCAATAGTGTCGATTATAATACGACATCCAACCCTTCAAGGATGAGGTATTATGTGATGTTTCCCCACAGAATGTCTGTGAGGTCCTCTTGGGCCAACCATACATGTGGAGATGCCATGTTATTTATGAGTCTCGACCCCATAGTGTCATTTTTACTTTCGAGGGTCATATCTAAAAAATACCAGAGGTAGTTCCAAGTATTGTCCCACCTAAACAGTGTTGCAAGGTAGTATCTCATACTGCAAAATTCAGCTTCATCATAATATCTTCAAAATGGGAACAGAAAGACATTGCAACCACTATAGCCTCACCCTAAGCACCTTCTATCCAACAGAAGCAAATCAACAAGTTTGTAGAAAACTGAGAATATTCCTTCTTCACACAAGAATATCATGTATCCAGACTGGTTAAAAAGGTCCAACCCTTCAAACCACATGTTTGTGACAACCTTCAACAAGCTACGCAGTGCAACTTCTCCAACAAGGCAAGCAACTCGTCAAGATGCAGATTCAACAAACACTTTTCCCTCTCCCTCGGGCACTCAATCAAATGGAGACAATTTCTTCCTAAGGAGGGAGGATTGATCCAAGTGGATATCGGTGGCCACCCACCTTTTCCAACTGGCTCAAAACAATTTTCTCGCAATTTTGGCAATTTACTATTTTTAGTAGTTTTAAACTTCAAGGGCCATTTTGAAGGCATAAATGAAGTTTTTTTGGGATAGATATTCTCAATGATAGTCGAAGGCATGATTGAGGCTCCAAAATAAATCTCCTCGATGATACATTTCCAACAGGCTATCACACACCTAAAACAAAGATCATATGCAAAAGTTACGGTCTTACCCAAACGGGGCCCACATGACTTTTGGTGCTTCATGTCCTAGGGTTAGGTTTTTGGATGTCTAGTGTTTTTGGAATTTTGGTTTATTGTAAAAATGCCTAAAAATCCTCATTGTACTCATCTTCTTGTGAATGCGAGTAGCCGTCACATCTCTTCTCAAAGATAAGCTGTCATAATTCTAGCGAGTCTTTCATTCTGTATTTTTACAGTCTCTATACATTTATTTCATTAATAGAAATCATGTATTACTATATATATGTGTTTATGGTTGCATCTATGGTACATTTATGTTATTTTATTTGATATCTATGATATCTCTTTGCAATTATTATTATATCTTCGCTCTCATTTCGTGCCGAAAATAATCCGGATCAGTGGTATCAGAGCAAGCTCCTCTTGATCGTGTTTTTTAGTGCATGTCCCTGACGAGGTTGGAGTATAGAAAGTTGGGTCTCGATATTGTCTCTCTTGAAGACAATCTATATCGTACACCCAATAAACCCTCTATGGTGGAAGAAAATAAAAATGACAGAGCAAATGATCCTACCAATTTGTTGCTTGAGCAAGCTCTCACACGACAAAGCGACGAAATGATGGAGAATTTTTCCCACATCCTTTAACACCTCCCGATAGCATCAGGTGAATATTCATCAAGCGACCACTTTGGAGTCACCTCGCCTTTTAAGGTATAGGTCAATTTTGATATTCCTATATTTGAAGGTTATCTGGATGCAGATGCCCTAAATAAATGGTTAAATCTGCTAGAGGGTTATTTCTTTGTTCACCATTTTTCCGATAGGGAAAAGATCACCTTTGAACTCCTTAAATATCTCCCCCATGTAAAACATTGGTGGGAAACTTACTAGGAGAAAAGTTCTACAGAGGAGTCTGGAAGATATGTGGTCAAGCCCACTTGGGATTTTTTTGTGGATGTGGTAAAGGAACAGTATTACCCAGTTGGAAACTACGAGGACCAATACATGAGATGGACCACACTGCGGAAAGAGAGGGACCAAGTAGTTCTGGATTTCATCAATACCTTCCATACCTTGCACACCAGGCTAGGTGTCAAAGACTCTGAACGACATTTGGTTCTAAAATATCGTGCAACTCTACATAGATACATCCAAACTAAAATAGTTTTTCTGGACATCTCATCAGTGAGTGCTTCTTATTGATATGTTGTTAAATCAAGAATAAATTCAAGAACTAGAACACATGGGAGTTCGGGTTTGAAAATCCGCAACAACCAAAGTATTACAAAGATGACCCTAACAAACAGTCTCCCGAAAACTAGTCCAAGCCACAGGAAAACAAGGGTCACGAGAAGACAAAGAAGGACACCGAAAATGGTGCGATTTCCATAAAATCCTTTGGCACAACACCAATGAATGTCGTTGAAAATAGTCATTGGTGGTTTAGATCAAAGATAAGGGGCCGAACCCTGATTCATAATATGATTCTGAAAATACTAGTAAAATAAAGATCATTGATGCAGAGCCCACTGCTATTGTCATGACTGCAAAAATTCAACCAGAAGAACCAACAGATCCTAAAGAGGGGGAGTGCCTTTTTAAGTCACATATGTCATTCAAGGGGACCCCACTACATTTTATTATTTATAGAGGATGCCAGAAGAACCTCTTCTCAGTAGAGGTTGTCAAACAGTTGGGATTGTAGATAACACCACACCTACAACCATTCAACATTGGGTGGCTTCGCCAAGGCCGAGATATCCATGTCAGACATCAATGTCGATTATCATACATCATCCAACCCTTCAAGGATGAGGTATTATGTGATGTTTCCCCACTGGATGTCTATGATGTCCTCTTGGGACAACCATACATGTGGATATGCCATGTTGTTTATCAGTCTCGGCCCCATAGTTTCATTGTTACTTTGGGGCGTCATCTCTACAGAATACCAAAGCTAGTTCCAACTATTGTCCCACCTAAATAGTGCCACAAGGTAGTATCTCATACTGGAAAATTCAGCTTCATCACAATCTATTAAAAATGGGAATAGAAGGACACTGCAACCACTACAGCCTCACCCCAAGCACCTTCTATCTAACAGAAGTAGGTCGACAAGGTTGTAGCAAAGCACAAAGATTCATTCTGTACACAGGCATCTCAAGTAGCTAGACTGGTTAAAAATTTTCAACCCTTCTTACCACATATCCATGACAACTTTCAACAATCTAAGAAACACAACTTCTCCAACACGGAAAACAACTCATCAAGATGCAGATTCAACAAACAGTTTTCCCTCTCCCCCAAGAAACTAAACAAAATTGATACCATTTCTTCCCCAGGAAGGAGGATTGATCTAGGCGGATATCGGTGGCCACCCACCTTTTCCAACTGGCTCGAAATAATTTTCTGGCAATTTTGGCAATTTACTATTTTTAGCAGTTTTAAACTTCCGAGGCCATTTTGAGGGCCTAAATGAAGGTATTTTAGGATAGAGCTTCTCAATTATAGTCAAAGGCATGATTGAGCCTCCAAAATGAATCTCTTCAATGATACCTTTCCAACGGGCTATTATATGCCTAAAAGGAAGATCGTATGCAAATGTTATGACCGTGAGAAGTTGATGTACTAACTTACCCAAACGGGGCCCACATGACTTTTGGCGCTTCATATACTAGGTTTAGGTTTTTGGATCTCTAGTGTTTTTGGCATTCTATTTTATTGTAAAAAGGCCTTAAAATCCTCATTGTAAACATCTTCTTGCTAATGCGAGTATCTGTCACATCTCTTCTTAGAGATAAGCTATCACCATTCTAGCGAGTCTTTCACTCTGTATTTTTACAGTCTCTGTACATTTCTTTCATTAATAGAAATCATGCATTACTGCATATCTGTGTTTATGGTTTCATCTTTGATATATTTTTGTTATATTATTGGATATCTGTGATATCTATGTGCATTTCTTTTTTATATCTCCACTCTCATTTCATGCCAAAAATAATCACTAGGAGAAAAGTTCCATACAAGAGTTTGGAATATATGGGACCGAGCCCACTTGGTATTTTTTTGTGGATGTGGTAAAGGAAGAGTATTACATTGTTGGATAATATGAGGACCAATACATGAGATGGACAACACTATGAAAAGAGAGGGGCCAAGGAGTTCCAAAGTTCACCAATATCTTCCATACCTTGCACACAAGTCTTGGTATCAAAGACTTCAAATGACATTTGGTTCTAAAATACCATGGGGATCTACATAGATACATCCAAACTGAAATGGATTTTATGGACATCTCATCACTTAGTGTTTCTTATCGATATGTAGTTAAAATTGAGCCGAAATTTGAGCTCTAGAACAAATGAGATTTTGGGTCTGCAAATCCACAACAACAAAAGTATGAGAAAGACGTCCCTAACAAATAGTCTTCTAAAAATCAGTCCAAGCCACAGGAAAAGAAGGGTCACGGGAAGAAAAACAAGGACACTGGAAAATGGTGCGAATTCCACAAAATCCCCTAGTAGAACACAGATGAATGTCGCTCAAAACAATCATTGGTCGCCGATATTAAAGATAAGGAGTCAAAACCTGATTCAAAATCTGATTCTGAAAACACTCGTAAAAGACATATCATTGACGCAGACCCCACTACTATTGTCATGAATGAAACAATTCAACCAGAAGAACCAACAGATTCTGAAGAGGGGGAGAGGATTTTTTATAAACATTTTTGGGTGAAGGGGACCCCATTGCATTTTATTATTGATAGAGGAATCCAGAAGAACCTCATCTCAACAGAAGTTCTCAAATAGTTGGGATTGTCGACAATACCACACCCGTAGCCATACAACATCACCCGCAACCATACAACATCGGGTGGCTTCTCCAAGGATGAAATATCTATGTCAACAAACAATGTCAATTATCATACAGCATCCAACCCTTCAAGGATGAGGTATTATGTGATGTTTCCCCACTGGATGTATGTGATGTCCTCTTGGGCCAACCATACATGTGGAGACACCATGTTTTTTATGAGTCTCAACCTCGTAGTATCATTGTTACTTTAGGGAGTCATCTCTACAGAATACCATATGTAGTTATAACTATTTTCCCACCTAAACAGTTCCACAAGGTAGTATCTCATACTAAAAAATTCAGCTTCATCACAATCTGCTCAAAAGGGGAACAGAAGGACACTGCAACCACTACAGCCTCACCCCAAGCACCTTCTATCCAATAGAAGCAGGTCGACAAGGTTGTATAAAAGTGAAAATATTCGTTCTGCACACATGCATATCATGCATCTAGAATGGATAAAAAGGTCCAACCCTTCCAACCACATTGTCGTGACAACCGTCAACAACCTAAGCAGCACAACTTCTCGAACAAGGCAAGCAGCTGATCAATATGCAGATTCAACAAACGGTTTTCCCTCTCCCTGGGAACTCAACAGAGAGGATACCATTTCTTCCTAAGGAGGTATAATTGATCCAAGTGGATATCGATGTCCACCCACCTTTTCCAAATGGCTCAAAATAGTTTTTTGACAATTTTGGCAATTTACTATTTTTAGCAGTTTTAATCTTCTCGGGCCATTTTGAGGGCCTAAATGAAGTTTTTTCTGGATGGGGATTCTCAAGTATATCTAAATTCATGAATAATCTCACAAAATGAATCTCCTCTATGATACATTTCCAACGAGTTATCATACGCCTAAAACAAAGATCGTATGCAAAAGTTACGACCACGGGAAGTTGATGTACTAACTTACCCAAACGGGGCCCACATGAGTTTTGGCGCTTCATCTCCTAGGGTTAGGTTTTTGGATGTCTATGGTTTTGGTAATTTTGGTGTTTTGTAAAAATGCCTTCAGAGCCTCATTGTAATCATATTATTGCGAATGTGAGTAGCCGTCACATCTCTTCTCAGGGATAAGATCCCACCATTGTAGTGAGTCTTTCACTCTGTATTTTTACAGTCTTTGTACATTTCTTTCATTAATAAAAATTGTGTATTATTGTATATATGTGTTTATGGTTGCATCTCTGACACATTTTTGTTATATTATTGGATATCTACGATATTTCTGTGCATTTCTTTATTATATCTCCACTCTCATTTCGTGCTGAAAATAATATGGATCAGTGGTATCAGAGCATGCTACTCTTGATCATTCATTTTAGTGCATGTCCCCGATGAGGTATAAGTATAACAATTTGGGTCTCAAGCTTGTATCTCTTGAATAAAATCACTCTGGCACACCCAATAAACCCTCCATGGAATAACAAAAGAAAAATGACAGAGTAGGTGATCCTATCAGTTTGTTGCTTGAGCAAGCTCTCATGTGACAGAGGGACGAAATGATGGAGAATTTTTCCCCCATCCTTCAGCACCTCTCGATAGAATCAGGTGCATCTTCATCAAGCAGCCACTTTGGAGGCACCTCACCTTTTAAGGTACAAGTCAATTTTGATATTCCTATATTTGAAGGTCAGACAGATGCAGATGCCCTAGAGAAATGGTTAAATTTGCTACATGGTTATTTCTCTGTTCAACATTTTTCAACAGGGAAAATATCACCTTTGCACTCCTTAAAGCTCTCCCCCATGTCAAACATTGGTGGGAACCTTACTGGGAGAAAAGTTCCACAAAGGAGTCTGGAATATATGGGGTCGAGCCCACTTGAGATTTTTTTGTGTATGTCGTAAAGGAATAGTATTACCCTATTGGCAACTACAAGGACCAATACATGATATGGACCACACTATGGCAAGTGAGGGGCCAAGCGGATATGGATTTCACCAACACCTTCCATGTAGTGGCCAAAAATAAACAAGCCTAGTAAAATCCTTACAACTACACATTACATTTCTAACATAGAATTTCTGAGTGCGTAAATAATTCATTAGATTCAAATAAACATATAAAATTTCAGCAAAATTTAACATTTAACATTTAAATACAGCATAAAAATAACTTAGCAATTTCATAAACAAATTACCTGCTTCTAATGCTAATTTCTGTCGATATGATTGTCCCTTCCATGTTGCCTTGTTGTTTCTTTGTTGTTGCCTGATGCACTGACAAACTCTGCCCAAACCGACTAACCTCACAGCTAGCTAGGAGCAGCCTGTCCATCTCCCTAGCTCCAGGAAACCAAAAGGAATCCTGGCCCCCATGCCCAAAACCCCTAGCAACCCGGTGCCCCCTGCAATGATACTCAAAGACTGCAGAACTCCACCACAGAACTAGAAAATCCAAGAAAAGAAACCAGAACTATCATCTCCCCTCCAAAAAATGATAGTCATCCCCATCAGACTCCTCCCATCATATCCCCCTTTCATCGACTCTCCTCCCCATCATTAATTTCTTTATCCCTCCTTTATTACCTTATCCCCTTCTTTATTGTCTTATCCCCTTCTTTATTGTCTTATCGTCTTCATTAATGTCTTATCTCCTCCCGCATACATAAAG
>JZKD02S2110115.1:340703-353095 GCA_000966675.3 Picea glauca
AATACCAACTGTCTCCTTGGAGTTGTGTCAACACATGTTCCCTCAGATTGACCTTTAAGGGTACCAAGGAGAAGATACGTGGTCTCCTACTCAAGGCATCTGCGACCACATTTTCTTTTCTCTCATAAACTCACTCATAAACTCACTACATCGCCTTTGCTTAGCATTCATATCTCTTTGAGTAAAGAGATGTTTTAAACTTTGATGGTACATTTTAAGCTCAAAGTTTTGCCCCACAAGATAGTGCCTCCAAATTTTCGGAGCTAACATTAGAACTGCCAACTCTAAATCATGAGTCACATATAACTCTTCGTGTTTCTTCAAATTCCTTGATGCATAAGCTATCACTCCTCCATACTACATTAGCACGGCCCCCAACCCTTGCTTTGAGGCATCCATGTAGACTGTGAAGCCCTTTTCCATATCCGACCCTCATAGAATTGGTGCACTAGTTAGTAACCTGTTAAGCTCAATGAATGCACTATCACACTCTTCTATCCATTCATACCTAACCCCCTTGCGTTGCAAGGTAGTTATAGGTTTCGCTATTTTGGAGAATCCCTCCACAATTCTCCGATAATAACCTGCTAGCCCCATGAAGCTTCTCACCTCATGGGAATTTTTCGGCACTGGCCACTCCATAATGGCCTTTACCTTTTATAGGTCCATAGAGATTCCTTTTCTGGAAATGATATGACCTAAATAGTGGATCTCCTTTTGGAAGAAGGAACACTTTGACAACTTCCCATACAATTTGTTCTCTCTCAGGAAAGACAACACTACTCGTAGGTGTTCCTCATTTTCTCTTTCATTCTTTGAATAGATGAGGATATCATCTAGAAAGACTTGTACAAAAAAGTCTAAGTACTTCTAGAATACGTCGTTCATGAAGCTCATGAGTATGGTTGGTGCATTGGTCAATCCAAAAGGTACTACGAAAAACTCATAATGTCCAAACCATGTTCAAAATGCAGTTTTTGGGATATCGCCTTCCTTAATCCTTAACTGATGATACCTTGATCGCAAATCGATCTTTGAGAATACTGTTGCTCCTTTCATCTGATCGAAGAGATCATCTATTCGTGGCATTGGGTACCTATTTTTCACTGTAGCATGATTCAACTCCCTGTAGTCTATACACAGTTGTAAGGATCCATCCTTCTTCTTTACAAAAATTACTGGTGCACCCCAAGGTGAGACACTGGGCCTTATTATCCCTAATTCTAGTAACTCTTTCAATTGCATTTTCAATTCACAAAGTTCTTTCACTGTCATCCGATATGGAGTCTTGAAAATTGGTTCTACATCAGGTTTTAGCTCAATAGTAAAATCAAGCTCCCTCTCAGGAGGTAACCTTGGTAACTCGTTCGGAAAAACATCCTTAAATTATAATAGTACCGGGTACTGATCCAATGGGGGTCCCTTCCTTTTGTTCACTGCTTCCACTACATATAATTGACACCCTTGTCTCAAGCATCGCTTAACCTTCATAGTTGATATAAAGAATAATGACACTTTTCTCCGTACACCCTGGATCTCTACTGTCCTTCCCTCATCGTCAACACAAACCACCCTCTTTCCAAAACAATCTACCAAAGCTCAATGAACTGCTAATCAATCCATCCAATGATTAGGTCATATGCCCCGAGAGTAGTGATGTATACATTCAACCTAGTAGTACACACTCCCAGGTCTACTATGCAATTATCAACATTAGGTCCTACTGCTTATTTTTCCCCCGAAGCCATCTCATCTTGTTTAAGGTCATCATGCTCGTAGGCTGCCAACCCACTCTTTTCTAATGCAGATGGTGAAATGAAACTATCTGTTGCACCAGAATCAAATAAGATCTTATCATTGATATGATTTAACATACCTGATGACTCCACCACCATGGATTGATGTTTGGCCTGGCGATTATTAACCGCTGCGTAAATCTGGTGGCTTCTACTTGCTCTCCCCATTGGTTCCTTTCCTTCCCTATGCACGAACCCTGATTGTAACTCTGGGCAATCACGCTGATAATGGGGTCCTCCGCAGCCCCAACAGGTAACATGATATTGAACCTATGCACTGTTATGTGACTATCTCTAAAATAAGTTCCTTCCCCTGGAACCCATGCCCCCACTAGTTGTTCCCTGAGATGGTCGTGGACCTATCTACGTTGTTGGTGATGAATGAGATGTTTCACTCGCTTCCATTGAAATCTATGTGGCTACTGTCCTTGGTGCGACTCTATTACCATATGGCAGTGGCCTTGAGCCCCCTCCCCGGGGAAATGTCCTCGGGGCCTTCCCTACAAATCCAGGATGATGCATAAATGTTGGTCTTGCACCCCTGGTTAAGTTCATGTGTTCCTCCGCATAACACACATTTTCCACAGCTTTCTCTACTAAAGATGGTTTCCACATCCACACCATAGCTCTTATCTTAGGGTTCAATCCATAGACGAAGCGTTTTGCCTGTCGTTGGTCATTATCCATATACGAAACATATTGGAACAATTCCATAAATCTGATCTCATATTCTTCTACAATTATGTTTCCCTATACTTAGGCATGAAACGCCCCTACTTTTTGTTCCTCATAGTACGCTGACAGATATTTCCTTCGGAACCTCTCCTCAAAAAGTTCCCAAGATACTCTGTCTGGGGTAAGGTGCAGTTGTCTTTCAAGGTTGCCCCACCAGTTCAAGGAACTATCTCTTAACTGAAAAACTGCAATCTTCTCCTTTGAGTTGGACACATAGTCCCTTAAGGAAAAACACCTTGTCATGTCTTCCAACCATGCTTCCGCATGTTCACTGGAGCGACCCCCAAAAAACTCCGAAAGTTTGATCTTCTGCAATTCTCGCGTGATGTCTTTAGGTGGAGGTCCTCCCCCTGAATCCCTTGACACTTCTGGATTACCCATTCCAGATGGTGGGGGTTCCACTTCAGTCCCTGCTGGTTTTCACCCCTTTAAAGTCTCATTAATGGCCTTCAATGAGAACAGTATGAGAGCTAGTTCGGGCGATGTTGGCGGCGGCACTGGCGGTGTTGGTGGTGCCTGTGGTGGTGCTCCCCTGCCTCGATGCCCTCGAGTCCTGACCATCCTATATTATTTAACCTGCATCAACCAAATTTGTTAGGGTGAGTTCAAGGACATTTCAAATTGGTGCTACTCAAACTAGAAACAGGGCTAGGAATAAGTTTTTCCTTACTTGTCTGTAAACAAACATTACTCTCTTTAGGGGATTGGCTGGGTTAGGATTAGGATTAAGCGTCTAAGCTTGATTTCTTCACCTAGAAAAAAACTATTGGTTCCCTTGCCCTATAGCTACGCTGGCCTTGTGCCATACTCACCAATTCCTCTTGCTTACTCTCCTAGTGCATATGTCGCCTCCTTCCCACTTGTCCTAGTCTAAGTCCTTTAAATTTTTCGATTACAACTAATTATGATTTGATGCTTGACTCGTGAGATTTCCTAGGCACATTGTACATATGCATTGAATTGCATGTCTCACTGGCTGCAAGTGCGAGTCTTTAAGGATTGCAGAGTGGCTTTCGACATTGGAACATAGCGCTTGTGCATTGTGGTTATGTATTACTTCCTGAATTTTGGTCGTACGATGTAGTGAATGTGAGGCGATGCATTGAAGCTTAGTGTTTGACTTTGACTAGTGGAATGGAGTGGAGGGACTTGGCGCTTGTCTCGATGAGTTGTGTGTACGGTCTCATGAGCTTGGTGCTTGGATAATCAGAGATTATTCTTCAGGCTAGTACTTTGCTACTATTGATAGTTAAACCATTTATATGTGAATTTACTTGTAAAAGTGATATTTGTGGCACGTTGGTGTTATTTATCTTCTTAAGGTGCATCACTTGGTGGGTGGTCTTGGGTTCAAAACCCATGGACCTCTAAAATTTTAATTAACTTTAATGTAGTTTACTTTACACTAAATATACAATTAATTTAATTAAATATTTTGTTTTTTAGATAATTAGTTACACTAATAATTTTAAAGTTACTTAATTATTTTAAAAAAAAATTACTTTATACTAAATTATCATAAATTAACTTTAAATTATTTTAAACTAATTTAACCTAAATTACTTTTACACTAAAATAATAAATAAAAATTTAAACGAGAACAGATGCACAATTTATAAAAGAAATTTAAAATTTAAGAAAATCAAAATAATTTAAAAACAAGTGCGGGCACGCATGGATTCCACGTGCCCGCCTTGCTTCCTCCAGCTCTTCATACCTAAACTCTATACTATTCCTTAACCCTAATGCTCCTTCACTTCCACCTCTTTCCTCTGCCACCTCTCCACTTTCCTCTTCAGAGATTGTAAATATGACTTTTGCTCGTGTAAATCAGTTTCAAATGGTAGAGGTTTTGATTCGATTGTCATGAATAACTCTGTGAATCTCAGTATTGCTTCCCCGTTTTTTGGTGTCATATTGGACGATAATAACATTGCTCCTCCTAATAGAAAAAATGATCTCTATGGTGGGTTTAATACTCGTTTTAATCCTCCTGACAGAAAATTTGATGGCAAGAATCAGATCAATGAATGAACTAACTAGCACGATTTCGATGTGATACCTAAGCGAGGAATACATGTTTGCATTTGATTTTCCATATATTTATTTTTGAGTGCTCGGTTGGTCATATGAGAGAGAAAATTCACTTAGGGCAGAGCAATTTATGTGATGAAAATGAGGTGCAGACGGGTGGAAGAAGGTGTTCCCTCGATTGACTCTGAAACAAGGCTAAGAAAAGGTCTTTGGCCACCCGAAGAAGATAAAAAACTCATCAAATACATCATGAAAAATGGCCTCGAGGACTCCTGGACCTACGTCTCCAAGCAGGATGGACTGCAGAGAGGCAGAAAGAGATGTAGGTAGATGAGGGGGAATAGAGTAATTATACTGGGCGGATTCACACATTTTGGGGAGGACATAAAATAATTGTTTTTTTTTTAATGATATAATTTTTTTTGTGTGTGTTTATGTAGGTGTGGCTCCTTGTCCATGGCTAGGCACTGCGTTCAGGATGTGTGGTGCACACGGCCTTGTCCTATGTTGTGCACGGGTCGTGCTCCTCCTCCTCTACAACATGGGCGTTTGACATTTGGGCGATACCTTGTATGTTTTTTTTTTGGTTTTTTTTTCATTTTTTTATTAAAATCTTGCAGTGCGCGCATGCGTAGTTTAATGATTAATGCCCTCATAGGGTCCTCCTTGTGGCTCATCCCTTGGTATGCATGTTGACCCCGTGGGATCCTACTCCATCTTGATTTCTTGCTTGGTCAATAGATGCATGGTATTCATCTTCAACTGTGGGATATAAGGCTGAGGACCTCCTTCAGGAGTAATCTGGAGTACATTGATGCTCATAACAGAAATAGAAGAAGCAACAAGAAGGGTTCTTGCCATTGGTTGGGTGTCAATAAGTTTGAAGATCTGACGAATGAGGAGTTCAAGGCTATTTATTCTAGCAAGCCCAAGAAGCCAACAAGATCTCGTTTGCAATATGAGCAGCCTGGGCTTGATACATGTGATGCTCCTTCATCTCTTGCATCTATTTTCGTGTTTAAAAAACACTGTGCACACTTTCCTCTTTTATTTACTTTTACTATTCAATGGACTTTGTCTCTGTGAATATAATCGGTTAGGTAAGATTTCTATTTGTTTTATTATTCACATAAAAAAAAAATCGTTTTATTATTATATTTTATTATTATTATTTATTGTTTAAATATATATCTTTCATATATATTTATTTATATTGTTATCTATATAGTTGTCTGTTCCATCGGATTAAATTTGGAGAAGATATCTTCTTTGTTTTTTCTTAATCGATTAAGAAAATACAGTTTTATTTTGAAGCTATTGCCAATGAGGATATAGGAGCCAAAAGCAATGACATGTTGTCAACCAGTACATGAAAATAGTAAATTGGGGCCTCAATCAAGCATGCAACTCAAATTACCCCGTTTCCATTTTTACAAGTTGCCTATTTTTGTCATTAAAAAAAATTGTTTTTGTTGTAGAAAAGCTTGAGGTAATCGAGACAGGGTGATCCAGGGGGTCATTCATCTTCAAAGTTATACTGATCCAAAATAAGGAGAAAATGGTACAATGGTTCATCTGACACTTGGCAGTGAAGTGGCAATCCAATGCTCAGTTTTGGTAAGAATCAAGACTTTACCACATTCTCAAAAGAGGGTTAATGCATTTTTGGTTATTAGTTATGGGTTACAAAAACATATTCAAGCTAAACTTTATATCATGGTTCGGTGCATAATGTAATGAGATTGCTTGCAACATGTCACGAGAAATAAGCATATGTTATAAACCCTTCCAATGTATATGCTAAACATTTAAAGGTGCACGATTCAACGTATGTTATATGTGGTCTAACCATATTGCATGGTGCGTCGACTTGCCATAAAAAAAGTGAAATTTGGTGCAATATGTTATGACACATCGTTGTTTGTAACATCAAATGTTGGTGGGTATCACATATGAGTCATCATTATATACGTTGTATTGTTTGGCAGGATATGTAACATCAAATGTCACATTGCATAGCTCGGTGACTTTCCATAACAATTTGGAGTAGCAATTAAGTTGCAATTTTTGGCGGGTATGTTAAATGAGGCATAGTCATATTGCAAGGATCGAGCAACATTCGTTAACATTTGGTACAACTGTTGATAACATTTGGTGGAGTTTCGTTTATAACATGGTTTAGATCTGGCGGGAATAATAGTTATCCATTGTTCAGCGGGTTGCAACATTTAGCAGGAAACATAACCATTGCCACATTTGGTAGTGGATAACATGATCTATGTAACGCTCTGGTAGGTATTACATTTATCACAGCTAGAGGGATATCTCAGATTTGGCATAATTCAGATTTGGCAGAGATAATGTACAACTCCCGGGGTTTTGAAATACCATATATGGTATATGTAACATCTATGGAACGGTTGGCATTTGGCAAGCGATTATAACATTTGATGTGTACAGATTTGGTGGGTAAAAAAAGTAATATATGGTTATATTATAACCATAATATATATGTTATGATAAAATGAGTTGAACCTGTGATCTAACCTCCCATTGAATGCTTTAACCAACACGATTTTGTCCACATTTTGAGGAGTTTCAACCTTGTTTAGAGCATCATTCTGTTGTTGACGAGAATTTCGCAGATAGAGCAAATGCACTAGAAATAGAATTGGAATGGGCATGCAACTTTATAACCAGATGTTTCAACCAGTACGAGAAGAGGAGAGTCTGGCTGTAAATTTCTAGATGTTGTTGTATTCAAAAGTCAACTGTACTCTGTTATTAAGTGGCTTCTTTGTCTTTTGAAGTTCATTTTGTAATTTCCAGAGGAGATGGTCTTGAAGGCTTTGTACAACATTCTGTTTTACAGTTGCTGAAGTTGATTCCAGAACCATTTTGTACCATTTTAAAAATATTAATTGGATCGGTACCCATTGGAGAGGGACCTAGAGACACAACCCAGTGAAGGGGATGAACTCCGTTAAGAACTTCTGTTTGTGACTCTCTATTGTTGTTCTCATTTTCTGATTCTCTTTCTATTTCATCTTTCTTTTATTTCAATTGTTGTCATTTCAATTTATCAATGTTCAATTTTTGTTCAATGCCATTTCATGAATTAAGAAAATTGATAAACGCATTCTTTAAAAGCTTTTAATGCACTAGATTTGAGATCCGACGGATCATGTTATGGTATCAGAGCAGGTTAACTGCTTGTGAAAAGTTTGTGAATGCTTACAAGGTCCAAGTCGAAACTTGGTGAAGGAGAACTGGTAGAAGGTGAACCTGAGATTGGCTCGAGGAGGACATTTTCGAGAACAAGCATGTCTTCTCCACGAGGGGAAGAATAAGGACATACAGAACGGGAAAAGTATGTTGTTTCTAAAACTAAGTTTTTGGAGGCTTTTATCAACATGAAAGCCATGATGGAACTTCTTCTCGATGAGCGAGTGAAAAGGAAGAAGAAAGAAGAAGAATCTTCATCCAAAGATGCAGAAGTGAAGGAAGAAAAGGGTAAAGGAGTAGGAGGTGATGGTGATCCTCCTGAAACTAATCAAACTTTCTCTTCTTCTCATACTTCTCATTCAAATAATGAAAATTCTAATATTCCATATTTCAAATTGTATGTAAAGTTTGAACTACCAATTTATAATGGAGATTTAGATGCTGAAAAGTTAGACAATTGGATCAAGCAGCTTGAAGTATACTATAGGGTGCAGGGCATTAATGATGACCCTTCCAGGATTTAGTTGGCCACTTTGCGAATTAGTAGGATGGATCTTACCTGGTGGGAGAGCAAGATTCAGCGAGATCTTCGAAAGCATGGTAAAATAATTTTAGTTCGGAATGAATTCATTGAAGTATTAAGAAATCAATTTTATCCTTTAGGTCACATGCAACAATTAACCATGAGTTGGCAAACTTTTAGACAAGCTAAAGGACAAAGTATTCAAGAATATACTCATGAATTTAGAAAGAGGGCTATTGCATTGAATGTTGCATTGGATACGCAAGAAACTCTTCTTAAATATATTGGTGGCATGCATTCTTATTTGCGACATACTTTGTTGATGTTTAACCCCAATAATTTGGATGATGTATGTGTTCAAGATACACATTTAGAAGCTAGGAGTAAGCATGATAATGATTCTTTTATGAAGAAGTCATCTAAATGTGAAAACAAAGATAAAAGAAAAGAAAAGGGAAATAAATCAACTACCATCAAGAAAGAGGGTGAAAAACGTACATGCTCACATTGTTAGAAAGAGCATGATGTTTCAAAGTGCTGGAAGCTTCATCCAGAATTAAAGCCAAAATGGATGGGAAGAAATAAAAACAAAGATAAATATAATGAAGCATCTACTGCAGTAGTGATTCAGGATTTTGGATCTGATTCAGGTGATGAGACTAAGATCACAACAATAGGGATCCAAGATAAAAATAAAGGTATACCTCTTTCCATTGATGCAAGTTCAAGTTCTAATTCATGTGCAAGTACAAGTACAAATCTGCTATCTACTTCTATGCAAAGTGATAAAAGAAGAAGTGAACTGTTTCATGTTCGTGTCATTACAAATCATACAAAGATTGATACATTGTTTGATAGTGGTTCTCAAGTGAATTTGATATCAGAAGAAGTGGTTAAGAAATTGCATTTAATTACTATGCCTCATGAAAAACCCTATCCTCTTTGTTGGGTTACTAATGATACACAATTGCAAGTTACAAAGAAATGTGTTTTGAAATTTGCAATCACTGATAAGTTTATGGATGAGGTAGAAATGGATGTAGTACCACTTGACATTTGTGGAATTGTACTTGGGAGTCCATATTTGTATGACCGGAAAGCAGTCTTTTATAGAGAGAAGAACATATATCATCTTTTTAAAGATGGTGTGGAATACATTGTTCGTGCACATCGTATGAAAACAAATCTAGCATTAGTCACTACAAGTCAAACGAAAATGATAGTGAATGCTAGTAGGAAGTTTTCATTAATGGCGGTTAAATGTGAATCATTGGAAAGTGGTAATCTGGAACATGGAATTGAATTAATTAAAAGTGTTCCCGAGTATGGTGCTTCGTTACAAGGACCTAAAAGACTATCACTTACAAGAGATGTACAACCTGAAGTGTAGTTGCAGCAAAGCATTCCTCTTTCAAATCTTGGCATGAATCGAATGATTATTCAAAAGACTGTTCATGATTATGTAAGGAATTACGTGATGTGCAATACTATTGATAAAGGGTTGGGATTGTACACACCTATTCATGCTTCATATAATTCTTGTAAAGATGTTGTAAGGGACTTTGATGGGGGACTACCAATTAGTTTGTGCTTTCAGTATATTGGGGTTCATGTTGGGCTTCCTATGACTATTGTACATGTTCGGCACTTCCGAATATTGGGGCAATTTTGGTCAATTTTATGGAGTCTTAGGGACACTAATCTTGAAAGGAGCACAATGTATTATCCACATGTTAGTGGGAAAACATGGGTAGTAAGTAGAACAATCATTCAATTTCTTCAGAATTATTGTGATGAATATCCTAAGGTTTGGGGTGAATAGTTGCAGCACATGCAGTGCATTAAATCTCCTTTTGAGACTTGTTTTTGTTATATGTTGAAGTCACATGTGGACTTTTCTTTCGGCATAAAAGATGTGAGAGGTGGACATCAAGATGCAAAGAAAACAATGTAGCAGATAATGCAAGAACAACAGGAGACAAGTCAGGCAATTTGCAAAGCCAGACATGAAAATCATCATCCGTTTGAAGTTGAAAAACAAGTTTGGTTGCAGATCACCAAGGGAAGATTGAAAGGTAAAAAGCTCAATTTTGTTTATGATCATTTTGAGATCTTTGAAAAGAAGTGTAAAAATTCTTTCTATTTGAGCTTATCTCCAATGAATACAATTGTATATGCAAAGAATTTTAAATGGTATGAACCTATTTTGGTCATGGACAAGGAGACTAATATGCAGATTCTAAGTAAGGCAAGATGTATGGAGATTGGAAAGGTGAGGGAACTATACCCTCACTTACCTGTAGGGTGATCTAGGTTTTTGGAGGTCCAAAAGCTCTCCAATGGGGAGGAATGATCCAGGGGGTCATTCGTATTCAAAGTTATACTGATCCAAAATAAGGAGAAAATGGTACAATGGCAAAAAAGTGACATGGCAGCTGGTTCATATGACACTTGGCAGTGAAGTGGAAATGCAATGCTCAGTTTTTGTAAGAATCAAGACTTTACCACATTCTCAAAACAGGGTTAATGCATTTTTGGTTATTAGTTATGGGTTACAAAAACATATCCAAGCTAAACTTTATATCATGGCTCGGTGCATAATGTAATGATATTGCTTGCCACATGTCACGAGAACTAAGCATATGTTATAAACCCTTCCAATGTATATGCTAAACATTTAAAGGTGCATGGGTCAACGCATGTTATATGTGGTCTAACCATATTGCATGGTGCGTCGACTTGCCATAAAACAAGTGAAGTTTGGTGCAATATGTTATGACACATCATTGTTTGTAACATCAAATGTTGGCAGGTATCACATATGAGTCATCATTATATACGTTGTATTGTTTGGCGGGATATGTAACATCAAATGTCACATTGCATAGCTCGGTGACTTTCCATAATAGTTTGGAGTTGTAGTTAAGTTGCAATGTTTGGTGGGTATGTTAAATGAGGCATAGTCATATTGCAAGGATTGACCAACATTCGTTAACATTTGGTACAACTGTTGATAACATTTGGCGGAGTTCCATTTATAACATGGTTTAGATCTGGCGGGAATAATAGTTATCCATTTTTTGGTGGGTTGCAACATTTAGGAGGAAATAGAACCATCGCCACATTTGGTATTGGATAACATGATATGTGTAACGCTCTGGTAGGTATTACATTTGGCACAGTTGGTGAGATATCTTAGATTTGGCACAATTCAGATTTGGCAGAGATAATGTACAGTTCGTGGGGTTTTAAAATACCATATATGGTATATGTAACATCTATGGAACAATTGGCATTTGGAAAGTGGTTATAACATTTGATGTGTACAACTTTGGCAGGTAAAACAAGTAATATATGGTTATATTATAACCATAATATATATGTTATGCTAAAATGAGTCGAACCCGTGATCTAACCTCCCACTGAACGCTTTAACCAACACGATTATGTCCACATTTAAAGGAGTTTCAACCTTGTTTAGAGCATCATTCTGTTGTTGACGGGAATTTCGAAGATAGAGCAAATGCACTAGAAACAGAATTGGAACATGCCTTCATCTTTATAACCAGATGTTCCAGCCAGTACGAGAAGAGGAGAGTCTGGCTGTAAATATCTAGATGTTGCTGTATTCAAAAGTCGACTGTACTCTGTTATTAAGTGGCTTCTTTGTCTTTTGAAGTCCATTTTGTAATTTCCAGAAGAGGAGGTCTTGAAGGCTTTTTACAACATTTTTTTTTTCAGTTGTTGAAGTTGATTCCAAAACCATTTTGTACCATTTTAAAAATATTAATTGGATCGGTAACCATTGGAGAGGGACCTGGATATGTAGCCCAGTGAAGGGGGTGAACTCCGTTAACAACTTCTGTTTGTGACTCTCTTTTGCTGTTCTCATTTTCTGATTCTCTTTCTATTTCAGCTTGCTTTTATTTCAGTTGCTGTCATTTCAATTTATCAGCATTCAATTTCTGTTAAATGTCATTTCATGAATTAAGAAAACTGATAAATGCATTCTTTAAAAACTTTTAATGCACTAAAGTTGAGATCCGACGAATCACAGGGCAGTGATGGGGATCAATCCC
>JZKD02S2110115.1:353145-365779 GCA_000966675.3 Picea glauca
CTTAAGAAGAATTTTGACAGACCAATCTAGTTCTTTTTTTCTTTGACTCTTATTGCATTTGAATAATAGTTTGTTTTTTTTTTTTGAAAGTAGCAGTGGAATGTCTTTTCTGCATTATATATATTAAATGCATATTTTTTTTATATATAGTACTTGAAATGTTTTTTTATAAACATGTTTAGAAATTCCCGGAATATATATATATATATATATATATATATATATATATATATATATATATATATATATATATATATATATATATATATATATATATATATATATATATTTCTTTACATAGGTTTGTTTATTTGAAACAAGTGTTTAAATTTATTTAATACTTCAATTGGTATATTAGTATGCCTTTTACATTTTTAATGTGCAATAGATCTGTGTTAAAATAAAATTGCGTTTGACTTGCAGGTTAGGTGGAGTTGGAGCTTGGCCCTTAAGGCTCCAGATTGTGAACGAGGCTCGAATACCATGTGTAGTGGCTAAAAATCAACAAGCCTAGTAAAATCCTTACAACTACGCATAACATTTTTAACATAGAATTTCTAAGTGCATAAATAATTCATTAGCTTCAAATAAGCATATAAAATTTCAATAGAATTTAACATTTAACATTTAACTACAACATAAAAATAACTTAGCAATTTCATAAACAAATTACCTGCTTCTGATGCTAATTTCTACCAATATGATTGTCCCTTCCCTGCTGCCTTGGTGCTACTTGATGCACTGACCAAATCTTCCCAAACTGACTGACCTCCCAGCCAGCTAGGAGCATCCTGTCCGGCTCCCTAGCTCTAGGAAACTGAAAGGAATCCTGGCCCCCGTGCCCAAAACCCATAGCAACCCGGTGCCCCCTGCAATGATACTCAATGACTGCAGAACTCCACCACATAACTAGAAAATCCAAGCAAAGAAACCAGAACTCTCGCCCCCCTCCAAAATGCTTCCTCCCCAACAAAAATGACCCCCCTTCCCGTAAGACTCCTCCCGTCATATCCCTCCTTCACCGACTCTTTCCCCCTCATTAATTTCCTTATCCCTTTATTCATTATCTTATCCTCTTATTTAACTTCTTATCCTTTTATTTAATGTTTCTTATCCTTTTATTTAATGTTTCTTATCCCCTCCGTATATGTGAGTCTTTAATAAATTAAATTATTAACCCCTTTAATTTATTACCCATGTCATTGAATGTGATATGTAATCAATCAATTATTTAATTAATCAAAAGCTAGAAAAAATTAATTAATAAATTAATATTTAATTAATATTATTAATGCTAATCAATATTTAATTAAAACCATATTAGGACAATTAATTATCAAAGTAGTTATAATTAATAATCCTTATACATCTATTTAAGCAGGGTTGTTATATTCCATACCTTGCACACCAAGTTGGGTATCAAAGACTCCGAATGACATTTGGTTCTTAAATACCATGAGGCTCTACATAGATACATGCAAACTGAAATGTATTTTCTAGACTTCTCATCACTCGGTGCTACTTATCGATATGTTGTTAAAATCGAGAAGAAATTTAAGCACTAGAACAAACGGGATTTCGGGTCTACAAATCCACAACAACCAAAGTATGAAAAAGATGACCCTAACAAACATTCTCCCGAAAACCAGTCCAAGCCACAGGAAAAGAAGGGTCATGGGAAGATAAACAAGGACACTGAAAAATGGTACGATTTCCACAAAATCCCCTGGCACAACACCGATGAATGTCGCTCAAAACAGTCATTGGTGGCTGAGATCAAAGATAAGGAGTCGAACCTTGATTCAGAATCTGATTATGAAAAATATTGGTAAAAGAGAGATCATTGACGCAGACTCTACTGCTATTGTCATGACAACAACAATTCAACCAGAAGAGCCAACAGATCCTGAAGAGGGGGAGTTCATTTTTCATTTAAAAATGTGGATGAAGGGGACCCCACTGCATTTTATTGTTAATAGAGTAAGCCAAAAGAAAATCATCTTTGCAGAGGTTGTCAAATAGTTGGTATTGTCAACAACACCACACCTACAACCATACAACATCCGATGGCTTCTCCAAGGACCATATGGCATCCAACCCTTCAATGATGAGGTATTATGTGATGTTTCCCCACTGGATTTTTGTTATGTCCTCTTTGGCCAACCATACATGTGAAGACGCCATGTTGTTTATGAGTCTTGACCCCGTAGTATCATTGTTATTTTGGGGGGTCATATCTATAGAATACCAAAGGTAGTTCCAACTATTTTTCCACCTAAACAATGTCTCAAGGTAGTATCTCATACTATAAAATTCAACTTCATCACAATTTGTTCAAAAGGGGAACAAAAGGACACTACAACCACTACAGCCTCGCCCCAAGCACCTTCTATTCAACAGAAGCAAGTCAACAAGGTTGCATAAAAGCACAAAGATTCCTTCTGCACACAAGCATATCATTTATACAGACTAGTTAAAAAGGTCCAACCCTTCTAGCCACATGTTCGTGACAACCTTCAACATGCTAAGCAACACAACTTCTCCAACCAGGCAAGCAGCTCATCAAGATGTAGATTCAACAAATTCTTTTCCCTCTCCCCCAAGAACTCAAAGCAACAAATAACATTGCATCCTAAGGAGGAAGTATTTATATAGGTGGATGTTGTTGGCTACCCACCTTTTCCAATTGGCTCAAAATCGTTTTTTGACAATTTTGACAATTTACTAGTTTTAGGAGTTTTAAACTTTCGAGACCATTTTGAGTGCCTAAATGAAGGTTTTTCAGGATAGATATTTTCAATTATAACCAAAGGAATGATTGAGGACCAAAAATGAATCTCCACGATGATACCTTTCCAACGGGCTATCATATGCCTAAAACAAAGATCATATGCAAAAGATACGACCCCAAGAAGTTAATGTACTAACTTACCCAAATGGGGCCCACATGACTTTTGGTGCTTTATGTCCTAGGGTTAGGTTTTTGGATGTCTAAGGATTTTTTTATTCCTTTTTATTGTAAAACCTCCTTCAGAGCCTCATTGTAATCATCTTCTTACGAATGTGATTAGTTGTCACATCTCTTCTTAGAGATAAGCTCCCACCATTCTAACGAGTCTTTTACTATGTATTTTTACAGTCTCTATACATTTCTTTCATTAATATAAATCATGTATTACTGTATGTCTGTGTTAATGGTTGCATCTCTGATACATTTTTGTTATATTATTGGATATGTGCGATATCTCTGTGCATTTATTTATTATATCTCCATTCTCATTTCGTGTCGAAAATAATCTAGATCAGTGGTATCAGAGCAGGTTGCTCTTGATCATTTTTTCAGTGCATGTCCCCAACAAGGTCCAAGTATAGAAAGTTGGGTCTCAAGCTTCTTTCTCTTGAATAAAATCGCTCTCGCACACCCAAGAAACCCTCCATGGCATAAGAAAATAAAAATGACGGAGTAGATGATCCTATCAATTTGTTGCTTGAGCAAGCTCTCACGTGAAAGAGGAACAAAATGATGGAGAATTTTTTCCATGTCCTTCTATGCCTCCCGATGGAAGAAGGCGCATATTCATCAAGTGAGCACTTTGGAGGCACTTAAAATTTTAAGGTACAATTCAATTTTGATATTCCTATACTTGAAGGTCAGAGAGATGTAGATGTCCTAGACAAATGGTTAAATCTTCGAGACGGTTATTTCTTTGTTCACCATTTTTTCCACAGGGAAAAGATCACCTTTGCACTCCTTAAGTCTCTAGCCCATGTCAAACATTGGTGGGAAACTTACTAGGATAAAAGTTCCACAGAGGAGTCTGGAATATATGGGGTCGATCCCAGTTGGGATTTTTTTGTGGATGCGGTAAGGGAATAGTATTACCCTGTTGGCAACTACGAGGACTAGTACATGAGATGGACCACACTGTGGCAAGCGAGGGGCCAAGCAGTTATGGATTTCAGCAATACCTTCCATACCTTGAACACCAAGATGGGTATCAAAGACTCTGAACGACATTTGGTTTTGAAATACCGTGGGGCTCTACACAGATACATGCAAACTGAAATGGATTTTTTGGACATCTCATCACTCAGTGTTGCATATCGATATGTTGTTAAAATCAAGCAAAAATTTAAGAACCAGTGCAAACAGGAGTTTCGGTCTACAAATCCACAACAACCAAAGTATGACAAAGACGACCCTAATAAACAGTCTCCCGAAAATTAGTACAAGCCACATGAAAAGAAGGGTCATGGGAAGAGAAATAAGGACACCAGAAAATGGTGTGATTTCCAAAAAATCCCCTAGAACAACACCGATGAATGTCGCTGAAAATAGAATTTGGTGGACAAGATCAAAGATAAGGAGCCAAACCCTGATTCAGAATATGATTATGAAAATACTGGTAAAAGATAGATCATTGACACAGACCCCACTACTATTTTCATGACTGCAAAAATTCAACCAGAATAGCCAACAGATCTTGAAGAGGGGGAGCACCTTTTTCATTCACGGATGTGGGTGAAGTGGACCTTGATGCATTTTGTTTTTGATAGTAGAAACCAAAAGAACCTCATATTAGTAGAGGTTGTCAAACAGTTGGGGTTTTCAACAACACCACACCCGCAAGGATGAGGTACTATGTGATGTTGCCCCACTGGATGTCTTTGATGTGCTCTTGGGCCAACCATACATATGGAGACGCCATGATATTTATGAGTCTCGACGTCGTAGTGTCATCGTTACTTTGGGGGGTCATCTATAAATAATAGAAAAGGTAGTTCCAACTATTGTCCCTCCTAAATAGTACTGCAAGGTAGTATATCATCTGCAAAATTCAGCTTCATCACAACCTATTCAAAAGGGGAACATAAGGACACTGCAACCACTACAACTTCACCTCAAGTACCTTTTATCTAACATAAGCAGGTTGACAAGGTTCTAGAAAAGCACAAATATTCTTTCTACACATGGGCATCTCATGTAGCCAGACTGGTTAAAAAGCTCAAACCCTTCCAGCCACATGTTTTTAACAACCTTCAACAAGCTAAGCAATGGAACTTCTCCAACAAGGCAAGCAACTCATCAAGATGCAGATTCAAAAAATGTTTTTCCCTCTCCCCCGGGCACTGAACACAATGGATACCATTTATTCCTAAGGAGGAAGGATTGATCCAGGTGGATATCAGTGGAAACCCACCTTTTCCAACTGGCTAAAAACAATTTTCTGGCAATTTTGGCAATTTACTATTTTTAGGAGTTTTAAACTTTCGGGGCCATTTTCAGGGACTAAATGAAAGTTTTTCGGGATTTATATTCTCAATGATATAAGATCATATGATTGAGCACCCAAAATGAATCTTCTTGATGGTATCTTTCCAACGAGCTATCATACACCTAAAACAAAGATCGCATGCAAACGTTACGACCTCGAGAAGTTGATGTACTAACTTACCCAAATGGGGCCCACATGAATTTTGACCCTTCATCTCCTAGGGTTAGGTTTTTGGATGTCTAGGGTTTTTTGCATTCTATTTTATTGTAAAAATTCCTTTAGAGCCTCATTGTAATCATCTTATTGCGAATTCGAGTAGTCGTGACATCTCTTCTCAGTGATAAGCTGCCACCATTCTAGCAAGTATTTCACTCTGTATTTTTATAGTCTCTATACATTTATTTCATTAATAGAAATCGTGTATTACTGTATATCTATGTTTAGGTTTTCATCTCCGATAAATTTATGTTATATTATTGGATATCTGCGATATTTCTGTGCATTGATTTATTATATCTCCGCTCTCATTTCATGCCAAAAATAATCCAGATCAATGGTATCAGAGAAGGCTGGTCTTGATCACATTTTTTAGTTCATGTCCCCTACGAGGTCCAAGTATAGAAAGTTGGGTCTTGAGCTTGTCTCTCTTGAAGACAACTTCTCTCGCACGCCCAAGAACCCTCCATGGCAGAAGAAAAGAAAAATGATGGAGCATACGATCCTATCAATTTGTTGCTTGAGAAATCTCTCACGCAACAAAGGGGTGAAATGATGAAGAATTTTTCCCACATCCTTCAACGCCTCCCTATAGCATCAGGTGCATCTTCATCAGAAGAGGTTGTCAAATAGTTTTGATTGTCGATAACACCACACCCAGAGCCATACAACATCTAGTGGCTTCGCCAAGGACAAGATCTCTGTGTCAACCAACAGTCTCAATTATCATATGGCATCTAACCCTTCAAGGATGAGGTATTATGTGATGTTGCCCCACTATATTTCTGTGATGTCTTCTTGGGACAAACATACATGTGGAGATGCCATGTTGTTTATGAGTCTCAACCTCGTAGTGTCATTGTTACTTTGGGGGATCATCTCTACAGAATACCAGAGGTAGTTGCAACTATTGTCCAACCTAAACAATGTCACAAGGTAGTATCTCATACTGCAAAATTTAGCTTCATCACAATCTGTTCAAAAGGGGAACAAAATGACACTGCAACCACTACAGCCTCTCTCCAAACATCTTCTATCCAACAAAAGCACGTCAAAAACGTTGTAGAAAAGCACAAAGATTCCTTCTGCACATAGACATCTCATGGAGCCATTCTGGTTAGAAAGGTCCAACCCTTCCAGCCACATGTTCGTGACAACCTTCAACAAGCTAAGCAATGAAACTTCTCCAGCAAGACAAGCAACTCATCAAGATGCAGATTTAGCAAATGCTTTTCCCTCTCCCCCGAGCACTCAAGGCAATGGAGACCATTTCTTCCTAAGGAGGGAGAATTGATCTAGGTGGATATTTCTGCCCACCCACCTTTTGCAACTAGCTCAATAGAGTTTTCTAGAAATTTTGGCAATTTACTATTTTTAGCAGTTTAAAACTTTCAGGGCCATTTTGAGGGCCTAAATGATTGTTTTTCAGGATTGAGCTTCTCAATGAGATATATAGGCATGATTGAGCCCCCAAAATGAACCTCCTCGACGATACCATTCCAATGGGCTATCATACACCTAAAACAAAGATTGTATGCAAAAGCTACAACCCCAGGAAGTCGATGTACTAACTTACCCAAATGGGGCCCACATGACTTTTGGCACTTCATCTCCTAGGGTTAGGTTTTTTGATGTCTAGGGTTTTTGGCATTCTAGTTTATTGTAAAAAGGCCTTCAAAGCCTCATTGTAATCATCTTCTTGCGAATGTGAGTAACCAACACATCTCTTCTAAGAGATAAGCTACCACCAATCTAGTGAGTCTTTCACTCTATATTTTTACAGTCTCTCTACATTTCTTTCATTAATAGAAATTGTGTATTATTTTATATCTATGTTTATGGTTTCATCTCTGACACATTTCTATTTTATTATTGGATATATGTGATATCTCTGTGCATTTTTTTATTATATCTCCACTCTCATTTTGTGCCGAAAATAATCTAGATTAGTGGTATCAAAGTAGGCTTCTCTTGATCATTTTTTTCAGTGCATGTACCTGACAAGGTTTGAGTATAGCAAGTTGGGTCTTGATTGCATCTCTTGAAGACATTCACTCTCGCATGCCAAATAAATCCTCCATGGTGGAAGAAAAGAAAAACGATAGAGCAAACGATCCTATCAATTTTTTCCTTGAGCAAGCTCTGACGCGACAGAGGGATGAAATGATGGAGAATTTTTCGCACATCCTTCAACGCCCCCCGATAGCATCAGATGCATCTTCATCAAGCATCCACTTTGGAGGCACCTCATATTTTAAGGTACATCTCAATTTTAATATTCCTATATTTGAAGGTTAGATAGATGTGGATGCCCTAGACTAATGGTTAAATGTGCTAGATGATTATTTCTTTGTTCACCATTTTTCCAATAGGGAAAAAATCACTTTCTCACTCCTTAACGCTCTCCCCCATGTCAAACATTGGTGGGAAAATTACTGGGAACAAAGTTCCATAGAGGACTCTGGAATATATGGGGTTGAGCCCACTTGAGATTCTTTTTTGGATGCGGTAAATGAACAGTATTACCCTCTTGGCAACTATGAGGACCAGTACATGAGATGGACCACACTATGACAAGAGAGGTGCCAAGAAATTCTGGAGTTTATCAATACCTTCCAGTCTTTGCGCACCAAGCTAGGTATCAAAGACTCTGAATGAGATTTGGTTCTGAAATATCGTGGGGCTCTACACAGATACATCCAAATCAAAATGGATTTTCTGGACATCTCATTACTCGATGTTGCTTATCGATATGTTGTTAAAATCGAGCAGAAATTTAAGCACCACAACAAACGGAAGTTCGGGTTTACATATCCACAATAACGAGAGTAAGACAAACACGACCTTAAAAAATAGTCTCCCAAAAACCAGTCCAAGCCACAGTAAAAGGAGGGTCATGGAAAGACAAAGAAGGACACTAGAAAATGGTGTGACTTCCACAAAATCCCCTAGCACAACACCAATGAATGTCATTCAAAAAAATCATTGGTGGCCAATATCAAAGATAAGGAGTTGAACCCTGATTCAAAATCTCATTATGAAAATACTGGTAAAAGACAGATCATTGACACAGATCCCACTACTATTTTCGCGACCGCAACAATTCAACCAGAAGAACCAACAAATCCTCAAGAGTAAGAGCACCTTTTTCATTCACATATGTCGGTGAAGGGGACCCCACTGCATTTTATGGTTGATAGAAGAAGCCATAAGAACCTCATATCAGCAGAGGTTGTCAAACAATTGGGATTATCGACAACACTACATCTACAACCATACAACATCGGGTGGCTTTTCCAAGGACAAGATCTCCATTTCAACCAATATTGTCGATTATCATATGGCATACAACCCTTCAAGGATGATGTATTATGTGATGTTTCCCTACTGGATGTCTGTGATGTCCTCTTGGGCCAACCATAGATGTGGAGATGCCATGTTGTTTATGAGTCTCAACCTCATAGTGTCATTGTTACTTTGGGGGGTCATCTCTACAAAATACCATAGGTAGTTCCAACTATTGTCCCATGTAAACAGTGCCTCAAGGTAGTATCTCATACTGCAAAATTCATCTTTATCACAATCTGTTCAAAAGGGGCACAGAAGGACACTACAACCACTACAACCTTGCCCCAAGAACCTTCTATCCAACAGAAGCAGGTCAACATGGTTGTAAAAAAGTGCAAAGATTCCTTCTTCACATAGGCATCACATGTAGCCAAACTAGTTAAAAAGGTCCAACCCTTCAAGATACATGTTCGTGACAACCTTCAACAAGCTAAGCATTGTAACTTCTCTAATAAGGCAAGTAGCTCATGAAGATGCAGATTCATCAAATGCTTTTCTCTCTCCCCCGGGCACTCAACGCAATGGAGACCATTTATTCTTAATGAGGGAGGAGTGGTCCAAGTGGATATCGGTGGCCACCCACCTTTTTCAACTCGCTCAAAACAATTTTCTCGCAATTTTGGCAATTTACTATTTTTAATAGTTTCAAACTTCTGGGGCCATTTTGACAGCCTAAATGACGGTTTTTATGGATAGAGATTCTCAATGATATCCAAAGGAATTATTGAGCCCCTAAAATGAATATCCTCGATGATACCTTTCAAACGGGCTATCATACGCCTAAAATGGAGATCGTATGCAAAAGTTACAACCCCGAGAAGTTGATGTACTAACTTACCCAAATGGGGCCCGCATGACTTTTGTCGCTTTATTTCCTAGGGTTAGATTTTTGGATGTCTAGGGTTTTGGGCATTCAGGTTTATTGTAAAAAGGCCTTCAAAGCCCCATTGTAATCATGTTCTTATGAATGTGAGTAGCCGTTACATCTCTTCTCAGAGATAAGTTGCCACCATTCTAGTGAGTCTTTCACTCTGTATTTTTAGAGTCTCTATACATTTCTTTCATTAATAGAAATTGTGTATTACTATATATCTGTGTTTATGGTTGCATCTCTCATACATTTCTGTTATATTATTGAAAATCTCTGTACATTTTTTTATTATATCTCCGCGCTCATTTCGTGTCGAAAATAATCTCGATCAATGTTCTATCTCTTCTCCAACTTCTTAATAATCTAATTCCATCTATCTATTAGTAATTGTAAACAACTTAAAAGTTTAAATTTAACATTGAATTTGTTAGTACAAAGAAACCCTTTCATAAAGGTTCTGTGCATAGCATTAAAATCCTTATTTCACATCTCAATAATTGTAATGTTCATAACAATAACATTTCATCCCTACATAAATATTATACAACTAAAAATCTAATAATAAAAAATCTACACTCTTCATTAGGGGCTTGTATGCATAGCATTGAGATCCTTACTTCACATCTCAATAATTGTAATGTTTATGTGTTCATAACAATAACATCATTTCAGCAAAACATAAATATTATACAACTAAAAATCTAATAATTCTAATGTATTTTAAATATATAAAATAATAATATAAAATTTAAATCATATCAATTAGTGAAATAAATAAAAAGAATATAAGATAATTTTGTTTTACATCATTACTAACTATTTATTAATTAGTCAATACCATAAGAGATTAAACATATATATAGATAGAAACATATTTAAACATATAGATTCATCTTAACTTATAATTATTTAAGTATTAAGACATCTTAATTGTCTTTTGTCCTTCTACATTCTTAATAAATTAGAAGTTAAATAAATCTAACAAACTAATCTATAATAACAAGCATAGCATACTGATCTATAATAACAAACTTTGTAGAATTATACCACTCAATTTTGTTCACACCTTCAAACCCTCTTAAAACCTAGATTTTTCACACAATTTAACATTTCTCTTAGAGTACCATCTTATTTTTCTCCTCGGTTGTCCTTGCGTACCATCAATACTAGCGATATTGGAATAGAGGCTACCCTTCCTAGTAATGTGATCTCCAGCATGACCTCTTTGTGAAACTTGGTGCTTTCACATAATAATATCAATGCATTTTTACATCTTCCCATTGCAAATTTCTCAAATCTGAGCAAATTTCTCAAATCTGGAAGTTTGAATCATAGTTCCAATCTTCTCACTGGGACAATCCCTTGTTTTTATTGTAATTGCCATCTCCGCCTCCTCTCGAGAGGCTATTTTTGCAATAAAAAATGTTAACAGCCTCAGTCCATAGAGACAGCCCAAACTGCACCAAGAGGTCTCTTAATTTGACTTTCAACCATCTCTCGGGGACTATTCTAGTATTTGCTTGGCTGTCCGGGCTTTAGGATTCTTAATGTGGTTGAATCTACTTGAGCGTAAAATTCCAATTATCTTTCAAATAGCCACAGCCTAGAGAATCTGGTCCTTCACAATAATTTCATGACACGTACTATACTCCCTTGTCTAAAAAACTGCAGCAGTCTTGTGTGGTTTTCTCTTTCAATTATGAGGTTGACCAGAACTATCCGTCATGATTGGTCAGCTAGATAGGCTTTTGTCATTACTAGAACTGTAACTGTAAACTTTCGCGACTTAAACACTAAACCTCATTTAAATCTTAGTTAAGATTAATCCCTTGATCTTCCTACGACTACCCAATGTGGGTGAAGCTCTCTTTCTGTTGGGTTTTCTCTTCTGATCTCCATCTGTTGTGCTCTCAAAGCTAATAGGCAGACTTATAACAACCACCTCAATGATTGTCAATCAACCGCTCAATACACATGCGTCCACTTATAACTGACCGGCCTACATAAATACGACATTTGTTCGTTAAAAGAAACGAGGATATATAAGAATACTATTGTAGGATTTTTCTTACGTTTTTTCATCAGATTACTATGGAATTCTTAATTATTATTTAGATAGATGTTAAGTATTAGTGTCATCCGGACGGTGTATTAGGGAAGCGCAACAGGCGACAAGCACCGCCACACGATCCCCTTACACTTGGAGACATCGTACATTCCACTGGCAGCGAGGCTGCCACTTCCACGAGCCAAGGTTAACTCCTCCCTACCACCAAACATAACTCCACACATGGGGACTATTATTATCAGGCCTGCATTCATTCATCTGGCCATTTTTATGATTTCCAAGCACTCACAGAGAATAATGGCATCGTTTGATGCCATTGCGCCTCACTCTCAGCTCCGTAGGAAGGTTAATTTGAGTGCTCACTCTCATTTCAATAGCCATACCTTCTGGTTGTCTCCCTGCCTCACATCAACTTTGCATCTCACCTATCTCACTGCCACATTGTGTCATCACTCTTTGACTCTTGGTTATTCTCCTATCTCCGCAGTCCTCGCCTCTACCATGCCTCACGGGGACAGCGTCAAAGGGGCCGCAATAGAAGAGGTGGGGTTTTTGAGCATATCAAGGGCCACCGTCGCCCCCACTGCCGAGGCTTACGAAGCCCACACTACCCCACACATTAGAACAGACCTCGACCTCGTCAAGGCCAATGCTTGTGTCCTTCGTAGGGTTATTGACCATGTTGTAGTCGATGCTGAGATAGGGAACTGGATTCAAGATCAAGGTTATTACCAAGAGTGTGCCACCCTCTATACCAGAACGATGGACTTATACTGGTTTCTTAAAACGATGATGGGAAAGGTGCTTCTAAAACGCAATGAGAATCATGAGGAAATTTTTTAAAGACTGGATGAA
>JZKD02S2110115.1:381226-395971 GCA_000966675.3 Picea glauca
TGGCTTCTTATATAATGTTAATGAATAACAACCCCTGGTCTTCTTTTAGGGAAAATTTTAGGGGTTAAATTTGGCCTATGGGATAATTTTCCATGTTTTTTCCAAAAAAAAGATTCGTCATTCTAAAAATTATTCACCCAAATTGTATAAGAAAAAAATATTTTACCTTAAAAATCGCCAAAATTTTATAAAAACTATATAAGATCCTTAAAAACTATCCCCAAACATTTATAGTTGAGATATAAAGGACCAATAAGATTCGCCAAGGTTTCTACATTTCAAAATAAATTTTCATCCTTAAAATTACCTCTTCTTTTTTTTCTGTCACATTTTTCTAAGATCTCCATTTTTCCCTAGGCTCTAGGAGCGATGGTAGTTTTTTCGCATGGTAGTTGGTGGATGGTGCAACCGATTCTTTTCCTCTCTCTGCAGTTCTCTCTCTAGATCTCCATTTTTCCCTAGGCTCTAGGAGAGATGGTAGTTTTTTTGCATGGTAGTTGGTGGATGGTGCAACTGATTCTTTTCCTCTCTCTAAAGTTCTCTCTCTAGATCTTATAAAAACTATATAAGATCCTTAGAAACTTGAATATTTTATCAAAAATATTGCCAAACATTTATAGTTGAGATATAAACGGCCAATAATATTCGCTAAGGTTTCTACATTTCAAAATAAATTTCCATCCTTAAAATTATCCCTTCTTTTTTTTTGTCAACATTATTCTAGATCTGCATTTTTCTGTAGGCTCTAGGAGCTATGGTAGTTTTTTCGCATGGTAGCTAGTGGATGGTGCAACCGATTCTTTTCCTCTCTCTGCAGTTCTCTCTCTAGATTTGGTGGGCATGGATCATGGATTATTTGGTTGAAGATGAGTATGATTAGTTGGATGGACAACTCATTTGGAATTTGCCAGCTAAATTTCTCTCTAACAATGGCTCGTCATTTTTTTCGCCTCCTGTCGGAGGATAGAGGGAACCCATATCACTGAACCCAACTTGTAAGTCTCTCCCTGGAACACAACTATTTTATTTGGGTGGAGATCTAGGTGCTTCATATGTTGAACTTATGCCTTGGGGGGGGTTTCCCCAAACCCTATCGAGGCTCCCTTAGATTCTTGGAGATCTATTCCTTATACTGTCACCTAGGATCCTTTCCCCATTTTTTGAATAGGGTCTAATGAAAACAAGTCTCTCCAGGATATGGGTTGCTTTTCTTACCCTGGTAATCTAGAAAATATTGGGGCTTTTTTGTCTCTCCCAAGCCTGGTAAGTCCCTTACCTGGTCATCGTCCACATTTTTCTTATCCCTCCCTTCTGGAGTCGGGTCTTCCCTCCTCTTTGGACTTGAATGATTTTTTGGCCCTTCCTTCTCTCCCTTAAGCCACTAGTCAGGACTTTCCCCCTTGTTCCTCTCCTCATTTCCAATCCAAAAGGTTTAACCCTAGGCGTTGTGAGTCAGAGGTTTTTGATGGAGAGCCCTCAGCCCTGAAGCGAAAGAAAGCACCACCAGGTGTTTCCTTGGTCCCTAAACCACACTCCTTAGCCGTCAAAGAAGAATTCATGATCCCAAAGGTTCCTAATCTTGCAGAGAAGGTGGTGGTGGGTCGTTTAAATGGTAATCATATTATCCTAGAGATTCTAACATATTCGGTCTCCTTATCATGGAATGACTTGGGGATTAAATTACCATCTATTCATACTCTAGAAAAAGGATAGTTTATGTTCAAATTTCATTCAGCCTTGGATGTGAGAAGGATCCTAGGAGAACCCTAGTGTCTGGATTCAACTCCACTTCTTTTGAAAAGTTGAACCCCTTTATTTGATGTAAATCATGAGCGGATCAACGAACATTCAATTTGGGTGTGGCTGCCAAGTCTATCACTAGAATGTTGGAGCTGGAAATGTTTTGAGAAAATTGGAAATACCCTTGGTACCTCAATGAATGAGGATATGTATTTTTATTCATCCAAAAAAATGTCAATGGCTCGAATATAAGTTTCCCTAAATGTCAGAAAGGTCCTCTCAGATATGCTAGAGCTCACTCGTGATGGTTTAGTTTTCAGGAAGCCTCTTAATTATGAGGGCATTCCTTTGAAATTTTGTAGATGTCATAAGCATGAGAGAATTTCTTCCTATGATATATGGGTAAAAAGGGTGTTTTAATATATTACAAACATATATAGATATTAGGAGAATTTATAATTGAGTATCAAGGGTACCTAACACCCTTAGCATGGTACCTAAGATAACATATATTCAAAGTAAACTTCAATACCAAATTCAAACATAACATATATTTTTCTTTAAATATCACAACTAATATTCGGTTAACGGAAATTAATTATTTGATTTTAAATTACCACTATATCACATTGTTTTATATTGAACCTCTTGACATATTATGATTCAAGTCTCTCTTTTTGAATTAACATTAATATTCAATTTTACGATAAGTTTGTTTATAAATGTCTCAATGAGAAGTTGTCTTTCATAAATGCACATTTATGAAAGGTGGATTATATAAATGTGAATTTATGGAAGTTGGCTTATGTATATGTGCATATAAGAAATTTGGCTTCTGTATATGCGCATATATGGAAGTTGGCTTCCATAAATGTACATATATGGAAGCTTCCATAAATGCACATATACAGAATCCATCATATTTATATGCACATTTACAAAAGTTTTATTCTGTATATGCGAACATACATAAGTGTGCATTTACGGGAGGGTGCTTCCATAAATGCACATATATGAAAATTGGCTTATGCATATGCATGTATATGGAAGCGCACATATATGGAAGCCAACTTCCATAAATGCATATATACAAAAGTTGAATTTTGTATATGCACGCTCCCGTATATGCACATATAATGTATCCAACTTCTATAAATACTCATTTACGAAAGTTGGCTTCTATATATGTGCATATACTGAAGCATGCATATACGAAATCCAAATTTCATGAATGCGCATTTGCAGAAGGGTGGTTCCATAAATGTTCATTTATGAAATTTGACTTATGTATATGCATGTATACAGAAGCGTAGATATATGGAATATAACTTCCATAAATGCGCATATAGAGAAGTTAGATTTCATATATTTGTGAATATATGAAAGAACGCATATAAAAAAGCCAACTTCCATAAGGACACATATATGGAAGTTGGTTTTCATATATGTGCACATTTATGGAAGCACGCATATATGGAAGCCAACTTCTATAAATGCACATTTACAGAAATTGACTTTCGTATATGAACGCATTTACGAAAGTATGCATATACGAAAGCCATTTTTCATAAATGTGCATTTATGAAAAATGTCTTCTGTATATGAGCACTTTCGTATATGCCCATTTACTGAATAGAACTTTCATAAATGCACATATCTAAAAGTTGGCTTCCATACATGTTCATTTATAAAAGCTTTCGTATATGCACATTTATAGAAGTTGGCTTCCATATATGTGTGCTTCCGTATACGAATGTATAGAATTCAACCTCCATAAATGTGGATTTATGGAATCCAACTTCCGTATATGCGCACTTACGAAAGTACCCTTCCGTAAATGCGTATTTACTAAATTTTCTTTTCGTATATGTGCACTTCTGAATATACACATACAATGAATCCAACTTTCATAAATGTGCATTTACAGAAGTTGGCTTCTGTATATGTGCATTTATGAAATTTTCCTTATGTATATGTGCGCTTCCATATACGCGCATATATGGAAGTCAAATTCCATAAATGTGTATTTATGAAAGTCAACTTTCAGTGTTGCTTATCATATTTTTATTGCTCTCTTTCTCATTCTCCTTTTTTTAATTTTTTTCTTTGTTTTTTTTCAGAGTTATCTTTACTTTTGGACTTATTTACAAATGTTTGTGTTTGGGAAACATTCTCTTGTGATTTAGGATCATATTGGCCTTCTTATTAAATATATACATGGACGTCTCACATCCATCTATATGTACAAGTTCAAAAATTTTCTCCGGTAAATAATCATTTTCATTTTCAACCATTTGTTTGATATATGGTTCATCAATAACCGTTTCATTTGGAATTGGTTGTATGGGGACCCTCTGTCTTTGATTATCATCATTCTCAAACCTCACTATGTGATCTTGAGGAGGGTTCCTTATTTGTTCTAGGACCGACATCCTTCTATTTAGTATATAATTATTGTTCGTTCTCAATCTAGTTATTTCATTTTGCATTTGTCTAATTATTCTATTCATCTGTGCAATTTCAATCATTTTCTTAGTCTCTGGAGCTACCACAGGGTCTGTTTTTACATTCGATATAGTTCCCTTGGAAAATCCTCCACTAGTGATTTGGTTTTGGCTTGGTCATGTCCTTTGCTCTTCATTATTTTTTGAACTAGAAGATCCTTGATCATTGATATTTAAATTACCCATATGCCTCTGTACTTTTCCAAGGATAATATCAGGGTCAACGCCCATTTAAATCATGATTTCTTCCATTTATGTAGCTTTAGTCATTTCTTCCTCTAGGGTATCCATTTGGGATGTTCTAATAGTGAACTTTACATTAGGTGAAATGGAATTTTTATAACAACCAAGTATCACTTGATCATTTGGCCTTTTATCTCATGGATTTTTTCTCAGTGTTTTATTGAATCTGAGATTGAAATCTCGTATTCTCTCATTCATATTTAAACAAATCTAAGTGAAATTAGTGATACATGTATGATATTCTACTGGGGCAGTGAACTGTAACATACCCAGCCACCCACAGGGTGGGCACACTACTTCAAGACTCGCTTCTGAACCAATTTTGAATTCTAATAATAATTAATTCTAAAATGAAGCATGAAAGACTCACTTGCATTAATCAATATCCATTATACAACATAAAAGAAATAAAAAGTGTACCATGCATAAAAAATAACCAACAAGCATGAACAAAGAAGTACATCTTAAAGATAATTAAATACACAATGGAAAATACATTGTGCATAAAACAGAGAGAGAACTTATCCTTCAAGCAAACATTCGTCAATTGGTTGCATATCAAGGACGTTCCTCCCAACCATATACATTATTGTTCATTTACTCTCAAAAATATGTCACACCCGAGCCAGGGCTATGAATCTACAAGGATGGGTCCTAGTCCAAATACAAAACACACTATTGTTGGCTAAATATCTCTCAGGTTTCCCATCCATAGAGAAAATTTGAATTTTCATCTCTCTTTCCCCCTCAGCCTACACAACCCAAATAAATGAACACCTTTCTCTATGAAAGTGTATTTTTGTAAATGTGCATTTAAAGAAGTTGGCTTCTCTATATGAGTACTTCTTTATATACACACATTGATGAAAGACGACTTCTTTAAATCCTCATATATGGAAGTTGGCTTCCATATATGCGCATATAAAAAACTCAACTTGCGTAAATGCACATTTATAAAAGTGTTATTTTGTAAATGTTCATATATGGAAGTTGTCTTCTGTATATGTGTGTATATGGAAGTGCTCATATACAGAATCCAAATCCCATAAATGCACATATATAGAGGCCAAATTTCATAAATGCGCATTCGTAGAAGTTAGACTCAATATATGCGCATATACAAAAATCAATTTTCATAAATGCGCATTTATGAAAGTTGGTTTCTGTATATGTGCGCTTATACAAAAGACAACTTTCGTATATTCTTATTTATGAAAGTTCACTTCCGTATATGCATGTTTTCGTATATGCGCATATAGTGATTGCGCATATACAAAAGCCAACTTTCATATATGCATAGTTATGAAAGCACCCTTCCAAAAATGCACATTTACTAAAGTTGGCTTTTGTATATGCATGCTTCTATATATGTGATTATACTATTTCCAACTTTTGTAAATGTAGGATATTGATGTTCTATGTAAATGTGCATATATGAAAGTTGGCTTCCGTGTATGCGCTTATATAGAAGTGCTCATATACAAAAGCCAACACCCATTAATGCACATAAATAGAAGCCAAATTTCGTAAATGGACATTTATGGAAGTTAGATTTAGTATATGTGCATATATAGAAGAGTGCATATATGGAAGTCAATTTTCGTAAATACACATATATGAAAGCCAACTTTTGTATATGCACATTTATGGAATTTGACTTTTGTATACATGAGTGTGCATATACGGAAGACAACTTCAATAAATGTGTGCATATACAGAAGCCAACTTCCATATATGTGCATTTACAAAAAAATTATTCAGTATATGTGCATATATGTAAGTGCACATTTATGGAAGTTGGCTTCCATATATACACGCTTTCATATATGCTTGAATTTATGAAATTCATATTCTGTAAATGCGCATATACAAAATCCAACTTCCGTATATGTTCATTTATAGAAACAACCTTGCATATATGCGCATTTACGAAAGTTGGTTTCTATATATGCGTGCTTTCATAAATGCACATATATGGAAATTGACTTACGTATATGTGTGTATAAAAAAGCATGCATATACGGAAGCCAACCTCCTTAAATGCACATATATGGAAGTGCATATAAGGAAGCCAACTTTTGTAAATGCGCATTTATAGAAGTGTACTTATGTAAATTCTCATATACGGAAGTTGGATTCTGTATATGCGCGTATATGGAACTGCTCCGTAAATGCGCATATACAAATGTTGGCTTCCGTATATGCACTTATATTGAAGCGCTCATATATGGAAGCCAACTCCCATAAATGCACATATATAAGTCAAATTTCATAAATGCACATTTATGAAAGACAGATTCAATAAATGCACATATATGAAAGAGTGCATATATGAAAATCAATTTCCATAAATGCACATTTATGGATGTTGGCTTCTGTATATGCGCTCTTATACGAAAGAAAAATTATGTATATTCTCATTTATGGAAGTTTTCTTTTGTATATACATGTTTCCATATATGCGCATATAATGAATGTTCATATACGGAAGCCAACTTTAGTATATGTGCATTTATGAAAGCACCCTTCCATAAATGAACATTTACTAAAGTTGACTTTCATATATGCACACTTCCATATATGCGGATATATTATATTCAACTTGTTTATATGTTCTTATACAAAAGCTCTCATATACGGAAACCAACTCCCATAAATGCACATATATAGAAGCCAACTTTTGTAAATATAGATTTATGAAAATTAGATTCAATATATCCGCATATATGAAAGTCAATTTTCGTAAATGCACATATACAGAAACAAACTTCCATATATGTGCACATATACAAAATCCAACTTCAGTATACATGCATTTTTGGAAGTTGGCTCTTGTGCATGAGTGCTTATGTAAGCATGTATATACAAAAGTTGACTTTCATAAATGCGCATATACTAAAACCAACTTTCAAAAATGTGCATTTACGAAAGTTGGCTTCCATATATGTGCATATACAAAAGTGCGCATATACGAAAGCCAATTTTTGTAAATTTGCATTTATGAAAGTTGGCTTCCATATATGCGCACTTATGGAAGCCAACTCCTATAAATGTACATATAGAAAAACCAACTTTGGTATATGTTCATTTATGAAAGTTGAATTCAATATATGCGCATATTCGAAAGTGCGCATATACGGAAACAAGCTTCAATAAATAGGCATTTATGGAAGGGTCCTTTCATAAATGCATATATACAGAAGTTGGCTTTCGTAAATGCACATTTATAGAAGTTGACTTCTGTATATGTGCATATATGGAAGCGCACATATACGAAAGAAAAATTATATAAATGCGCATATACATAAGCCAACTTCCGCAAATCCACATTTATGGAAATCGGATTCACTATATGCATATATTCAGAAGTGTGCATATACGAAAACCAACTTTAGTAAATGTGCATTTACGAAATGGTGCTTTCGTAAATGTACATATACGGAACTTGGCTTTCGTAAATGCACATTTATGGAAGTTGAATTCCGTATATCCGCATAAATGGAAGTACACATATATGGAAGCCAACTTCCATAAATGTGCATATACGAAAGCTTCTATAAATGCACATATACAAAATTCAACTTCTGTATATGTGCATTTACAGAAGTTTTATTCAGTATATGCACATATATGAAAGTGCACATATACAGAAGACAATATATGTAAATGCGCATTTACAAAATTCGGCTTTTAAATATGCATACTTCCGTAAATGCGTGCATATACGAAAGTCAATTTTTGTAAGTACACATTTACAAAAGTTGTCTTTCATATATGCGTGCATATACAAAATCCAACTTCCATATATGCACATTTATGGATGTTGGATTTTGTATATACGTGCTTTCATATATGCACAAATATACAAAAGTAAAATTCTATATATACACATTTATGGAAGTTGGCTTACGTATATGCATGCTTCGGTATATGTTCATATACAAAAACCAACTTTCATAAATGCGCAGTTACAGAAACACCCTTCCGTAAATGTGCATTTATGGAATATGGATTCCATATATGGGTGCTTAAGTATATGAACATATATAGAAGCCAACTTCCATAAATGTGAATTTACAGAAGTTTGATACAATATATGCGCATATATGGAAGTGTACGTATACGAAAGTCAATATACACACATATACGTAAGCCAACTTTCATATATGCACATTTATGGAAGTTGTATTTCGTATATGTGTGTTTCTATATACACACATATACGTAAGACAAATTTAATATATACGCATTTATGGAAGCGCCCTTTAGTAAATGTGCATTTACAAAAGTTGGCTTTTGTAAATGCATGCTTCCGTATGTGTGCATATATTAAATAAAAATTTCATAAATTCTCATATACCTATGATGGTTTCCGTATATGCGCATTTATGGAAGATTTAGCATATGCACATTTATGGAAGCTTCAATATATGCACATTTACAAAAGCCAACTTTCATATATGTGCATATAGGGAAGCCAACATTCTTATATGCGCATATACATAAGCCAACTTCCGTAAATGTTGATTTACATAATCCACCTTTTATAAATGTGTATTTATGGAAGTGAACTTATCAAAAAATTGAATATTAATGTTATTGCAAAAAGAGATACTTGAATTGTAATATGTCAATAGGTTCAATATAGAGCAATGTGATATAGTGGTAATTTAAAAGAAAAAAAATAATTTCCATTAACTAAATATTAGTTGTGAGATTTAAAAAAATATATATGTTATGCTTGAATTTGGTATTGAAGTTTACTTTGAATATATGTTATGTTAGGTACCATGCTAAGGGTGTTAGGTACCCTTGATTCTCAATTCTAAATTCCCCAATATCTATATATGTGTTTAATATATTAAAATACCCTTTTTACCCATATATAATAGAAAGGAATTCCCTCATTCTTATGAAATCTACGATATTTGAAAGGAATTGCCTCATAATCAAGAGGTTGTCTAAAAACTAAACTATCATGAGCGAGCTCTAACATATCCAAGAGTCCCTTCATGAGATTTAGGGAAACTATGATCCGAGCCACCGACATTTTTTCGGATGAAGAAAAAGCAATATCCGCGTTCATGAATGTACCAAGGGTATTCCCAATTTTATCAAAACATTTCCAACTCTAACATTCTAGCGATAGACCTCGAAGTCGCACCCAAATTGGAATTTCGTCGATCCTCTCATCATTTTCATCAGAGAAAGGGATTCTCCTTTTCAAAAGAAATGGAGTTGAATCCATACACCAGGGTTCTCTTAGGATGTTGCTCACATCCAAGGCTAAATGAAATTTGAACATAAACCATCATTTTTCTAGAGTATGAACAAATGATAATTTAATCCCCAAGTCCTTCCACGATTAGGAGACCCAATATGTTAGAAGCTCTAGGCTAATATGTTGACCATTTACACGAAGCACCATCACTTTTTCTACAATATCGGGGACCTCTGGGACCATGGAGTTGTCTCCAAGGGTTAAGGAGTGTGGTTGATGGACCAAGGGGAAGAAGGAATCGACAAAAAATCATTCGAGTCCAAAGAAAAGGAAAGACCCGACTTTGGAAGGGAGGGATGAGAAAAAAGTGGATGAAGATGAGGTAAGGGACATATCAGGTTGGGGAGAGACAGAAAATCAACAATATTTTCTAGATGACGAGGGTAAGAAAAATGACCCATAACTTGGAGAGACTTTTTCTCATTGGACCCTAGATAAAAAACTAGGAAATGACCCTGGGTGACATGAGAAGGAACAAAGCTCCAAGAATCTGAGGGAGCCTCCATAGAGTTTGGGAAACCCCCCCCCCCTCCCCCAAGACATAGGTTTGACATCCAAAGCACCTAGATCTCCACCCAATTCAAATAACTATGCACCTGGGAGAGACTTGCAAGCTAGGTCCAGCGAGATGGCTTCCCTCAATCCTTTGACATGAGGTGACAAAAATGACGAGTCATTGTCAGAGATCAAGCCAACTAGAAAATTCCAAATGAGTTTTCCATCGAGTTGATCATACTCATAGTCGATCAAATTGTCCATGATCCCTATCCACCACAACTAGAGAGAGAACTACATATAGAGGAAAAGAATCGGTTACACCTTCCACTAACTACCACAAAAAAAAATTGTCACCGCCCTGTTGGTAGCCAATTCAATTTTTTCAATTGCCCTAAATGCTGCCTACACCTATTGTCTTCTAAACAACAAGTCATCGTCGCATTTTGCAACTAGACATTTATTTATTTCTTGCGACAATTGCAATTTGTTTTCGATTCAGTTTTCACAACTGAAAGTGTGAAAACCCCTCCATCTTTATTTGGACTGTTATCATCTTTTCATCGATATTCTGGAAGGTACCTACCCTTGGTTTGTTATTAAGTGGCTGGAGTGATCTTTTCAAACTATGTCCATTTCACTTTAATTGCGCAATTCGATTAATAAGCCATTGAGCATGAAAATTTATTGGTTACATTCGATCCTATAAGGGTTATGATTGATTTTGGTTTTATATGCTATGATCCTTATTGTTATGAGCTCTTGACTTATCGATTTTATGAGATCTTTTGTTGCAATGTTCTAAAAACTTTGAATCTAAACATTTGACCATGCAACAAGTGCATTGGTAATATTATAAGTTTGATTTGATATGGAATGGAAATCATTTGAGGTTTTACAAAGGTGCATTGATTAAACTTTTGGATTTCGATTTTATAGTTTGAATCGTTTCTTGGCACATTGATTTGTGGGTGTGATTTTACATTGAACGATCATAGTTTCAAACTATACATTGGCACGTTGATATAGTTGTCCACCGTTTAAACCTTGGGTTGGCCGAATAATGTTAATATTGGTTATGATTGATTGAAAAGGGTTGGTACTGTGCCATTAATGTTTTGCATGGCGGTCGTAATCCCACCACCTTCGCACGCATACAATTAATCTTTCCCCTTTGAGCTGTGCAGTTGCTAGCCGTAACCATTTTTGACCCTGTGTATTGTTTTGTTCAATTCAAACCCTACTATGCACAGAAGCCATGGCTCCAGTCGTAAGAGCCGAGCCCAACGGTTGCGAAGCATTGCTGATGTTCGATGGCGCTTATAGCGACCTGGAGAAATGTGGATGGCTCCCGTTCATAAGGAAATTCGATGGTTATAACCCTAGCGTTGCTCGGCAATTTGCGTTATCATTCGATGGCTACAGATCCAAAGTTGGGGATGTGCAACTGGAGATTAATGAGCAATTTGTTAGCTTGACTACTAGTCTGCCCGCTATGGGACAAAAGTGGTCGAAGAGTTGCAAGGTGGAAGATGTCCCGTGGACATTGCTCTTCCAATATCGAATGGTGAACTCCTGCGACAAAGGTTTGCCTGCAAAAATGTTAAATCAGTGCTGGCATGACCTGCTAATGATAATCAAGCAATTCATTAATTGCGAGGGTAGGTACGGGTTTCTTTTCTTGTTTCACCTTCTTCTATTGATGGTTTTTATAGGCTACGACCTCAATATGCCACACTACCTGCATAGAAGTCTGTTTAAGATGGCTAAAAGGTACAAACGCAGCGAGGTCGATACCAGCCTCTTCCATTTGGGGTTAATTAAAATGTTTATGCTTTATGAGGTGGGATTACGTCATGAATGTTCAGGTGATTTTCTCAGTCGCAATGGCTTTGAAGACTCAAGGTCACCACAAGTCGATAAACCTATGGTGACCGAGAGCAAGCCTATCCCCCCTGTGCCTTACAGCGTTTTGCTACCCAAACCTCTGCCCGACTCTCCTACGAACTTGTCCATGTCTGTGATCAAAGAGGTCAAAATTACTAAACCCGCAGCCAAAAAGCCTAAAGCTAAAACTGGTGCAAATTCTAAAGGTAAGAAAAATGCTCGATTGATCTCTTGCATGGCGAGAAATAAACCTCGAACCCCTGCCAACCCTGAGCCTATCATGGTCATTGAAGATTCTGATTCGGAGATTGAACGTTTTCTCGCAAATGAGTATCCCTACTCAGAAGGGTAGTGTGACAAACCTACATATGACTTTGTCAAGAATATACCACCTTGTTTGCGGGATGATCCTAATTTTCCTGGCATTGAAATACCTCGTGGAACCCTTGGTGACTCATCGAAACCCCCTTCTGCTCAACCAGTTGTTCCACCATGCGATCAGTGTGGTTTATGGTTGGAGAGATACTACCTAGATGTGTCGATGTTTCAATCCAGAATCCATGCTTTGGAAGATCAAGTGGAAAATCTCACTGGTCATAATACGAAGGTGCAACCCACGGACAAGAAGCAGCGAACTACTGGTTCAATTCTGTTTAAAAATGTCGAGCCGGCTACAGCAATTGTCAATTCGAAATTGACATAGCCTCAGCAACCGCGCTGGTATAACTTTCACCCATTTATATGGCATATTCATAAACTTTGTACATCGTTGACCTGCTCTATCACATAAGCATGCACTGTTGTATATAATTTGTTTTGGTAAATCAAATTTTGTTTGAATTTGGTTTTCATTCTATCATAATATGGATTTGATTGTTTTAAATCGGTTGTGATTGAATGTTCTGTTGCAAGTTGTTTTGCATTTCCATTTTGGAACACGATCTATGTTTTAATCCAAATCGGTTATGATGCACATAAACGATGGTTGTTTGTTACAATTTTATTCAAGTATGACTTTGACCATCCCGAATACGATTTGGATTATGTTTAAAAATGGTTTTGTTTTATAGTTACCCAAATCGTGAATTGATTCAAATCGTAACAGTCATACAACTCCCAGCTGGTCAATTTGTTGTGATCAGTCGACCCTGTTCTATTTTGAATTGGAATGACAGTGTATTTTCAGTTACGAATGGATTTGCAAAACAAAAATGATCATGCCCAGGATGATGAATTGTTCTATAATTGGCTCAAACTTGATTTTATTTGATTTCTGTCCAGCTTATGGTTATCAATGCTTTTGGATCTTGACTATGTTACACCCAACAATCAAAATCCATGGAGATTTTTGGTCAATACCGTTACACCGGTTTTGTTTAGACTATATCGTAACAGCCCTCCCATATTTGATTACAACAAGATGAATCTTATGCATAATCTCTACAGCTGGACTATCTTTACTGTTGATTGAAACGACATAAGCTTTATGTATATTGTTACAGCTGTAACAAATCTATTTTGTGTTCAATTGATATCGATTATAATTATGTTGTGGCAACATATCTTATATGATTTCGATTCTGATTGTATTGATTACTATTCTGGTTGATTATGGTTTTATTGATTACGATTACATCGTATCTCATATGACTCGAATCACTGCTAAATTTTGTTTGATACGAAACAGGCCTGTCAAGGTTTGACCATGTTTTATGGTAACTGAAAACAGAGCATTCCTTACTCTGTTTAGATTGCATTTATTTTGATATTGTTTAATTTAAAAGATAATATCACTTAAATTATTAGTAATTCGTTTTGATGATGGAAAGAAAATTAAATTGGATTTGATTTCTTTTAAGATTTTATTTGATTGCTATCTTATTCCATATGCTATTTTAGAGTAGCTACAGAATCAGATGATTCTGTAGCTAAGTCTGTAGGATCATTTTTTTTGTATTTTGTCACTCAAATATCTTTCTAATTTGATCTTTATGTTCTATTGCAAGTAAATTCGAATTTGCAACTGAGTTGTTGAGAAGTTAGGAGATGTTTTAGAGATTTCACTTGCATTTTATTTTCTTAGTTTAGTTGATTTTGGGATTTTTTCCAGATTATGTAAAACTATTTGATATTATCCACAAGGAAGTTTTACCTTGTGGAGAGACTTATAAATACTTATGATTTTTGTAATAATCATCTTCCTCATTCGTGGGAGAACAAGGATATGGAATTCTGATACAAACTGGAGCAGAATTGATGTTTTGTCATAGCTTTAGCTTCTCAATATATCAACATTTTGTTTCAAGTTTTGTATATCACTTTGCTTATGGTTTACGACTACTTTAGCTATCTAAATCAAATGCAAATGATATAATTTTATTACTGTTATCTATATCTTGTTTGTTCCAAATAGATAAAAGAGATAACAATTGTTAATTCATTTTGTGAATGATAGCTTTGTCTTCTTCATAAATCGAATCGTTATATATAAGTTTTCTGCATAACAGGTTTCCCTTATTGCAGGAAGTTATAATCATAAGATTGTTATGATTTTATTTTATGTCTTGTTTGTCCTGTAAAATACTTCAAGGAGCA
>JZKD02S2110115.1:397172-408834 GCA_000966675.3 Picea glauca
AGATGGAAAACCTTCGGAAGTCTTAGTCATGGATCTTTCAAACTTAAAAATGAATGCAAAAGAAAAAGTTAAAGATTTTAATCAAAGATTTTTAACACTTAAGAATAGAATCCCTATAGACTCTATGCTTCCCGAGAGTCTTGTAATAGCTTACTACACCAAAGATCTACATCAAAGTATAGCTATTTGGGTGAAAAGATCCAAAAAGGCCACGTTGTTAGAAGCCTTTGAAGAGGCTACGGAAATTGAAAAGGACATTCTTAGTCTTAAGGATTCTTCTAGCAGTGAAACTGAGACTGTTTCTTCTTCCAAAAAGAAGATTGAAATTCTCCCCAGACCTACACAAAACAAAGCACAATCCAAAAATTTTGATTTGGAAAATTTAACCAAAGTTGTACAAAAACTATCTAATCAAGTTATCGATTTAAAAAGGTCGACTGAAGAATCCTCTTCGAGTAAAGGGCCCTACAAACCCCCTTTCCGAAAACCTTTTCAAACCAACTGACCTAATCCTAATCTTGAAGGCTTGAACCTAGAAAGTTTGCAATGCGCTCTCTAGACAATCCTAGGAGCCCAAGATGACTTGATCCCTCCTGACATCCCTCAAGAGGAAGTTGAGCATGAAACAACTCAAGAAGAAGAGTCTTCTCCAAACATCTTTGGTCACCTCTCGGATAGTATCTTTCAAGATAAATTCGAAACTGTGCACCCTTACAACACTAGGAGCAAGACCGCAAACAAACCTCCTGCCAAGAACACTACAACTTCACTTCCAAAGCCATCTAAATCAGTAGAAACTAAAAAAAGTAATGCTAGCCCTATATTAGATTATGATATTGTTGAAGATCTTAAGAAATCATGGGCTAACATTTCTATTTATGAGTTGTTGAAATTTCCATTTTTGTTACAGAAGATGTTGCAAAATATTTTAGACAATGGCAAGAATGGTAATTCAAACAATAATAAGGTTGTGCAAAGAAAAGTTCCACAGAAGACTTCCACAAAAAATAATCCCGATCCTCAAGATAAATGAAGCCTTCCTGTACCAAATGTAAATAATGTAAATAGTGTAAATAATGCGAATAATGTAGATAAAGTAGCATTAGAAAATGCGAGTAAGAAACCACAAGCTACAACTCTAAGTACTCACAAGAATGTTCCTCCTTTTCTTTTAACTTTCGAAATCTTCAACAGAAATGTGCATAATTGTATGGTTGACTCAGAAGCATCGTCAAATGTGATGCCTTGGTCAGTCTGTCAAAAGATTAATGCCGAAGTAGAACCATCTTCTTTGAAAATCATACAACTTGATCGAACAGATGTTAAAGTTATAGGCGAGCTGAAAAATGTATTAATCAGATTATCGTCTAACCCAAAAGTTCATCAGGTTATTGATATAACTGTGGTGGATATTCCAGAAGTGTATGGTATGTTTTTGAGTAGGGACTGGTCAGAGCAGCTACATGGTTACTTCACAACAGACTGGTCTCACTTATGGCTTCCAGAAAATGGTAAGCCCAACAGGATCAGGGTGAATCGTGAGGATTACCTCAAGTTCATAGTAATAGACTTGAATGACCCCAATGAACCATATACACCTCCGGCAGATTCACCTGAAGTCCAAGGGATGGACACCTTTTTCAAAAACTTCATGGCTGAAGTTTCACCTATCAAAGATCCAGAACAACAATATGAGATCCTAGCATGTACGCAACAAACAACTTCTATCCAACAGTATGATGAGCCCGATAACAATCAAATTTGGTCTTTATATTTTGACGGTTCCAAGTCTAAAGAAGGAGTTGGTGCAGGTTGCATCATTATCGATCCGGCAGGTAACAAAACATTATTGGCCTGTAGATTAGAATTTGAATGTACTAACAATATTGCAGAATATGAGGCTTTATTACAAGGTCTCAGAAAAGCCTTGGACATGAACATTCAAAATCTAGTTGTATTTGGCGACTCTCAGATAGTGGTCAGACAGGTGAGAAATTCTATACATTGTCTTACCCCGCATCTCAAATGTTACCAGTCTGAGGTATGGAGTTTAATCAACAAAATTTATGCTTTTAATATAAATTTCATTGCTAGGTCAAATAATACTGAAGCAGATCTACTTGCTAATGTTGCCTCTAAACTTATTCCTGCAGAAGGCTTATCTCCAAACGCATTCTCCGTAGATCTATTGTTTCAACCATCTGTTCCTGACAATATCACGAACTTGAGAGTATTTGATGATGATCAACAGATCATTAACTTTCTGCACATGGAGGAAACTTTTCAAGGCGTTGTGATAGATGAACAAACACACAACGACAATTTGCATGACTTTACGGTAATACCTAATCCGAGATCTCCTGAAGCTCTATTGGACATGGTAAATTCCTTACCCAAATCTGTTGTTAGACTAGAAACGTTTTATGATTTTGAAGAAAAATTTAAAAAGACGGTCAATTGTAAAACCAACAGTTCCTCATTGTCCTATGAAAAAGTCAATTTAGGAACTATTGAAAGTCCTCAGTGTACTAACTTAGGCTTTGGATGTTCTAAACAAGAAAAACTTTCTTTTGTTAAATTATTTAAAGAATTCAAGGATGTCTTTGCTTGGACTTACGAAGATCTTAAAACGTTTGATCCTAATATTATACAGCATGTCATCCCAATGAAGCCCCAAACGTTGCCCTTCCAACAGAAACTAAGGAAAATGCATCCTAAACTAGAACTGACCGTACAAAAAGAATTGAATAAACTCCTAATTGCTAAAATATTTTTTCCTGTTAGACACACTCAATGGGTATCCAACCTTATCCCAGTGCGGAAGAAAAGTGGAGAAATTCGACTTTGTGTCGATTTTCGAAACCTAAACAAAGCGTCTGATAAAGATAATTATCCTGTACCTCCCATGGAACAGATCTTGCAACAAGTATCTGGTTCCGAGAGGCTATCTTTACTAGATGGTTTCTCTGGATACAACCAAGTCTTGATGTCTCCGTCAGACCAGTTAAAAACTACCTTCCGTACCCCATGGGGCACTTATGCTTATCGCAAAATGCCCTTTGGGTTAATTAATGCTGGTGCTACCTTTCAGAGAGAAATGGATTGTTTATTCTAAAAACAAAGATGATTATCTAGCTCACTTATGAGCCGTTCTGCTACGATGTCGTAAATACGACATCTCCTTGAACCCCAAGAAGTCCATCTTTGCAGTAGAACAAGGTAAATTACTAGGATTCATTTTGTCTAGTGATGGAATGATTATTGACCCCGAGAGGACCCAAGTCATCGCTAAACTTCCCCCACCTACCTCCAAAAAATCTATGCAGTCTTTCCTAGGCCAGATTAATTTCGTGAGAAGATTTGTCCCCAGTTTCTCCGAAATGGTCAGGCCTCTCCAGAACCTAATTAAGAAAGACACTCAATATCGCTGGGGACCCACTGAAAACCAAGATTTTAACAATATAAAGAAGGCCATAATTGAAGCTCCGTCTCTCATAAACCCTGATTTCTCTCAAGACTTTACACTCTATACTTTTGCCTCCGATCATTCCTATGACGCAGTCGTAACTCAAAAAAATGTCAAGAACAACGAAGTACCCATCGCCTTTATGAGCTCTACTTTCAAAGGTGTTGAACTTAATTACCCAGCAGTCGATCGGCAAGCCTACGCTGTCTTCAAGGCAGTTAAGCATTTTCGGTCATATCTTTTGAAGTCAAGGACGAAGGTCATTGTCCCTTACCCTGTCATTAGGAATTTGTTAGTACAAAAAGAGTTAGGAGAGAAAAGAGCCGATTGGGTCACCTCCTTAAAGGAGTATGACTTAGAAATCACTCCAGCTCAGATTGTGAGAGGCCAAGGGTTGTGTAAATTGGTAGTTGATTCAAAAATTGAACAACAAGAAGTTAGTGACACGTCAGACCTAGAACAACGCGATCAGAGTTTGATTTGTTGCACACAAAACCTCGTAAGTCCTTGGTACAATGATATTAGACACTGTCTTCAACATGGATCAGCACCTCGTCACCTTGACCCTGCCAAGAGAAGAGGTTTGAGACTAAAGTCTGCCTCCTTTCATCTAGTTAACGGTATACTGTTTCATCAAAATTTTGATGGCGTATTGATGCATTGTCTTGAAAAACACGAAGCAGAAAGAGTCTTGCTTGAGTTGCATGCAGGAGAAGCTGGTGGTCACTTCGGTGGAGATACCACTGCTCATAAAGTCTTAAGAGTCAGTTATTACTGGCCAATGCTTTTTAAAGACGCCCATGCCTTATGTCGTAAATGTATCATTTGTCAGAAAGCGTCAGGGTGATTGCAAAAACCAGCCTTCCCCTTGCAACCCGTTTCAGTCGATTCTCCTTTCCAGCAATGGGGCCTTGATATCATTGGTCCTATTAACCCTCCATCCTCACAAAAACACAAGTATATTGTGACAGCCACTGATTACTTTACTCGATGGTCTGAAGCCGCTGCGCTAAGAACTGTTAACACACGTCAGGTGATCGCTTTTCTTAACTTGAATATCATCACTCGTTTTGGTATCCATGGTTGTTTAGTCTTTGATAATGCTTCATACTTTTCCTCTCTTGAAATGAGTGAGTTCGCCTTATACAAGGGAATAAAGCTGAAGTATTCTGCTAGTTACTACCCTCAGGGTAATGGCTTAGCAGAATCAACAAACAAGAACTTGATCAAAATTATCAAGAGAACCGTGGTTGAAAATCACAAGAACTGGCATAACGCATTGCTTAATGCACTATGGGCTGATAGGGTAACACCCAAAGCCGCTATAGGTAATTCCCCCTTTTTTCTCATTTATGGCAGAGAAGCCATTCTGCCACCTCATATTCTTCTTCCTTCGCTTCAATTGTCACAAAAAGTTCAAGAAGAAGAATGTTCCCCTTTAGAAAGCCGTATTAACGTTGTGATGAAGTTAGAAGAAGTAAGAACCCAAAACAATCGTAAACTAGATCAATATCAACAACTGATTAAAAGCTGGTTCGATTCTAATTCTGCTTCTGATAGAAATTTTGAAGTAGGCGATCTCGTCTTAAAGTGGGACAAACCACACAAAGGGAAGGGTGAACACACTAAATTTCAAAAGTTGTGGCTTGGGCCATTTTTGATTGCTGAAAATTTGGGTCCTAGTTCCTTTCATTTGCATAATCTTGAAGGGAAGCTTGACACCTACCCGGTGAATGGCCAAGCCCTGAAAAGATACTTTGCTTGATTTCTATCCTTGTATATTATGTAAATATTTCCTTTTGTTTTATTTTTGTTTTTTATTTTGATTTGAATGATCAGTTTTGTGTGTTTTGAAACATATGCATGCCTATGCGCTGAGCCATTCAGCGAAAGACTATAAGGAAATTTATTCGCTGAAATAACTTCTGGAAGGTTGTACGAACATTAGTGATATATATTTCTGAAAATGATATTGGAAAATGTTGTTTGAAAGAAGTTTACTAATTTCAATCTCTGAGTGAAGATTGTCATGATCATGTTTATCTTTTTACGCTGTCCTTTTTCCATAAAGGAATGACTCAAAAGGATGTCTCCCTGTCAAATTAAGTTGTTTTAGAAATAAAACATTGCTGGAGCTGAATAAAGGACAATATTTAAAAAAACAATTCCGATGAGGTCTGAAAAATATGATAAAATATCAAGATTTTTTAGCATCACCCTGCTCAGCTATCTATAAAAGAAAAACAAAATAAAAATATTAATAAGAGTTTTGGGAAGTGTTTGTAAACCCGTCGGGATACTGAACAGGTCCGCTGGTAGTGGGTAAATGAAATCATGGTTCCAAGACAACTTCGTCGGGGTACTGAACAGGCCTGCTGGCAGCGAAGCAATGTCCGGTAAATGAAAATCTGTAAAATTATAAGAAACCGCTTTTAAAGAGTCCTTTACTCTAATCTAGAACTTCTTGACAGGATAAAGACGTCCGAGTGGGGTAAATGGAAACCATGTCGAGGCTATGGAAGTCTGCTGGCAGCAGTGGCCATGCCAACAGTATTGAAGATTTCATCATAAAAATCATGACTTGTTGATCTTAAGACTGTTATTGGTTTGCGTCTTTTAAAACATCGCTGAAAAAAGATAGTAAATGATGATGTTGGTACGATTTTCTGGTTGTTGTTTTAAATCGAATTTTTCTTTGTTGTCCTGATCTGAATTCATTTATTTTGACAGAGATAACTGCTTCTCCCAGTGTGTCACCATTGTTGGCAGCCAATTCAATTTTTTCAATTGCCCTAAAAGATGCCTACACCTATTGTCTTCTAAACGACAAGTAATCATCGCATTTTGCAACTAGACATTTATTTATTTCTTGCGACAATTGCAATTTGCTTTTGATTCAGTTTTCACAATTGAAAGTGTGAAAACCCCTCCATCATTATTTGGACTGTTATCATCTTTTCATCGATATTCTGGAAGGCACCTACTGTTGGTTTGTTATTAAGTGGCTGGAGTGATCTTTTCAAACTATGTCCATTTCACTTTAATTGCGCAATTCGATTAATAAGCCATTGAGCATGAAAATTTATTGGTTACATTTGATCCTATAAGGGTTATGATTGATTTTGGTTTTATATGCTATGATCCTTATTGTTATGAGCTCTTGAATTATCGAATTTATGAGATCTTTTGTTGCAATGTTCTAAAAACTTTGAATCTAAACATTTGACTATGCAACAAACACATTGGTAATATTATAAGTTTGATTTGATATGGAATGACAATGGTTTGAGGTTTTACAAAGGCGCATTGATTAAACTTTTGGATTTTGATTTTATAGTTTGAATCGTTGCTTGGCGCATTGATTTGTGGGTGTGATTTTACATTGAACGATCATGGTTTCAAACTATACATTGACACGTTGATATAGTTGTCCACCATTTAAACCTTAGATTGGCCGAATAATGTTAATATTGGTTATGATTGATTGAACAGGGTTGGTACTGTGCCATTAATGTTTTGCATGGTGGTGGTAATCCCACCACCTTCGCACGCATACAATTAATCTTTTCGCTTTGAGCTGTGCAGCTGTTAGCCATAACCATTTTTTACCCTGTGTATTGTTTTGTTCAATTCAAACCCTAGTATGCACAGAAGCCATGGCTCCAGTCGTAAGAGCCGAGCCTAATGGTTGCCAAGCATTGTTGATGTTCGATGGCGCTTATAGCGACCTGGAGAAATGTGGATGGCTCCCGTTCATAAGGAAATTCGATGGTTATAACCTTAGCGTGGCTCGGCAATTTGCGTTATCATTCGATGGCTGTCGAGCCAAAGTTGGGGATGTGCAACTAGAGATTAATGAGCAATTTCTTAGCTCAGCTACCAGTCTACCCGCTACGGGACATAAGTGGTTGAAGAGTTGCAAGGTGGGAGATTTCGCGTGGACATTACTCTTCCAATCCCGAATGGTGAACTCCTGCGACAAAGGTTTGCCTGCAAAAATGTTAAAACAACGCTGGCATGACCTGCTAATGATAATCAAGAAATTCATTACTTGCGAGGGAAGGTACGGGTTCGTTTTCTTGTTTCACCTTCGTCTATTGATGGTTTTTATAGGCTACGACCTCAATATGCCACACTACCTGCATAGAATTCTGTTTAAGATGGATAGAAGTTACAAATGCAGCCAGGCCGATACCAGCCTCTTCCATTTGGGGTTAATTAAAATGTTTATGGTTTATGAGGTGGGATTACGTCGTGACTGTTGGGGTGATTTTATCAGTCGCAATGGCTTTGAAGACTCAAGCCCTCCACAAGTCGATAAGCCTATGGTGACCGAGAGAAAGCCTATCCCCCATGTGCCTTACAACGTTTTTCTACCCAAACCTCTGCCCGACTCTCCTACGAAATTGCCCATGTTTGTGACCAAACAGGCCAAAATTACTAAACCCGCAGCCAAAAAGCCTAAAGCTAAAACTGGTGAAAATTCTAAAGGTAAGAAAAACGCTCGATTGATCTCTCGCATGGCGAGAAATAAACCTCGAACCCCTGCCAACCCTAAGCCTATTGTGGTTAGTGAAGATTCTGATTTGGAGATTGAACGTTTTCTCGCAAATGAGTATCCCTACTCAGAAGGGTTGTGTGACAAACCTACATATGACTTTGTCAAGAATATACCACCTTGTTTGCGGGATGATCCTAATTTTCCTGGCATTGAAATACCTCGTGGAACCCTCGGTGACTCATAGAAACCCCCTTCTGCTCAACCAGTTGTTCCACCATGCGATCAGTGTGGTTTATGGTTGGAGAGATACTACCTAGATGTGCCGATGTTGCAATCCAGAATCCATGCTTTGGAAGATCAAGTGGAAAAGCTCACTGGTCATAATACGAAGGTGCAACCCACGGACAAGAAGCAGCGAACTACTGGTTCAATTCTGTTTAAAAATGTCGAGTCGGCTACAACAATTGTCAATTCAAAATTGACATAGCCTCAGCAACCGCACTGGTATAACTTTCACCCATTTATATGGCATATTCATAAACTATGTACATCGTTGACTTGCTCTATCACATAAGCATGCACTGTTGTATATAATTTGTTTTGGTAAATCAAATTTTGTTTGGATTTGGTTTTGATTCTATCATAATATGGATTTGATTGTTTTAAATCGGTTGCGATTGAATGTTCCGTTGCAAGCTGTTTTGCATTTCCTTTTTGGAACACGATCTATTTTTTAATCCAAATCGATTATGATGCACATAAACGATGGTTGTTTGTTACAATTTTATTCAAATATGACTTTCACTAGCCCGGATACGATTTGGATTATGTTTAAAAAGGGTTTTGTTTTATAGTTACCCAAATCATGAAGTGATTCAAATCGTAACAATCATACAACTCCCAGCCGGTCAATTTGTTGTGATCAGTCGACCCTGTTCTATTTTGAATTGGAATGACAGTGTATTTTCAGTTACGAATGGATTTGCAAAACAAAAATGATCATGCCCAGGATGATGAATTGTTCTATAATTGGCTCAGAACCGATTTTATTTGATTTTTGTCTAGCTTATGGTTATCAATGCTGTTGGATCTTCACTATGTTACACCAAAGAATCAAAATCCATGGCGATTTTTGGTCAATATTGTCACACCGGTTTTGTTTAGACTATATTGTAACAGTCGTCCCATATTTGATTACAATAAGATGAATCTTATCCATAATCTCTACATCTCGCCTATCTTTACTGTTGATTGAAACGACATAAGCTTTATGTATATTGTTACAGCTGTAACAAATCTATTTTATGTTCAATTGATATAGATTATAATTATGCTGTGGCAAATCATATCTTATATGATTTCGATTCTGATTGTATTGATTACTATTCTGGTCGATTATGGTTTTATTGATTACGATTACATCGTATCTCATATGACTTGAATCACTTCTTAATTTCGTTTGATATGAAACAACCTGTCAAGGTTTGACCATGTTTTATGGTAACTGAAAACAGAGCATTCTTTACTCTGCTTAGATTGCATTTATTTTGATATTGTTTAATTTAAAAGATACTTTCACTTGAATTATTAGTAATTCGTTTTGATGATGGAAATAAAATAAAATTGGATTTGATTTCTTTTAAGATTTTATTTGATTGCTATCTGATTCCATATGTTATTTTAGACTAGCTACAGAATCAGATGATTCTGTAGCTAAGTCTGTAGGATCATTTTTTTTGTATTTTGTCACTCAAATATCTTTCTAATTTGATCTTTGTGTTCTATTGCAGGTAAATTTCGAATTTGCAACTGAGTTGTTGAGCAGTTAGGAGATGTTTCAGAGATTTCACTTGCATTTTATTTGCTTAGTTTAGTTGATTTTGGGATTTTTTCCAGATTATGTAAAACTGTTTGATATTATCCACAAGGAAGTTTTACCTTGTGGAGAGACTTATAAATACTTATGATTTTTGTAATAATCATCATCCTCATTCATGGGAGAACAAAGATATGGAATTTTGATACAAACTGGAGTAGAATTGATGTTTTGTCATAGCTTTAGCTTCTCAATATATCAAAATTTTGTTTCAAGTTTTGTATATCACTTTGCTTATGGTTTACGACTACTTTAGCTATCTAAATCAAATGCAAATGATATAATTTTATTACTATTATCTATATCTTGTTTCTTCCAAATAGATAAAAGACATAACAATTGTTAATTCATTTTGTGAATGATAGCTTTGTCTTCTTCATAAATCGAATCGTTATATCTAAGTTTTTTGCATAACAGGTTTCCCTTATTGCAGGAAGTTATAATCCTAAGAATGTTATGATTTTCTTTTATGTCTTGTTTGTCCTGTAAAATACTTCAAGGAGCAGCATAGCTGATAGTTTATGAAAAGATTAAGGGCTAAAACGGTGTGATTTTCCCTCCTCCAACCAGCTTAAGAAGTCATCATACACAGGGCAAACTTGAAGCGTTTCTAAGTCAACTAATACTTTGTTTACTGTTTTTATTAAGTAGTTTAATATAGATATAGGTTTAATTAGATTTATATTAGACTGTTTAATTTCAGTAAATATATTAGATTGTTTAATTTCAGTAATGTTTGTTTCTTTTTCATAAAATATAAAAATAAAAAAGAAATCCTTGGCTATCTTAGGGCAGAATATACATGAGTTTTGCAGGTTTTAATCAAATATGTAGGTTGTTCATAGTGTACATTTGTGAATAAGAAATATTTTAGTTGATAATTAGATAGTTGATTTGAGTTGTTATAAGAGTAATTTGTAGTTTGTAGATAGAATAGTTTATATTTAGTATATTAGTTCCTTTTCTTTGCTTTATTAGTTTCTAGTTTCTTTTATTTTAGTTAGTTTCTTGTATTCATTTATAGTTTAGTTTGTTTTATTTACCTTAGTTAGATTACTTAGCTCAGATCAATTCTCTCTTTGGTTTTCATAGAAGACCTTAGAGTGGCCAACGGAGCCGTTAAACTCGTCAGGGTGGTCCATTCCAAACGGATTGGGTTATTTAGACAACCACGGGCCGGTTCCACTCTCCCAGTTGATGGATGGTCATTTTCACCTGTCAACACACCCCTAGAGCCTAGGGAAAATGACATATCTGAGAAAAATCCATGTGTCGAAAGAAATATTAGTTCGGCTGAAAAAAGGTCTCTAGGAACTTTGGAGACCCGTTTTTTACAAAAGTGTTACCCACCTTCATGATTTTACCCCTATCCAAGAATCACATGTTTCAAAAAAAAAAATAACATATATACAAGATATATTTTTTTCAAAGAACTTGTAGACAATGGTGATATACATTTAGAATTTTGCAACTCAAAATACCAATTAATTGATATATTCACAAAGCCATTGGCAAGAGATGTTTTTTAATTTCATAGACAAAATCTAGGTGTTGTGAATTTTAAAGTGTTGAGTGGCTGTAATTAAGGTGGAGTGTTGAAATAAAATTACTCCCACAATTACTATGGTAGTTGAAGGAAGCTCTAGAAGAGGTGACATAATTGACTTTGTAAACCATTTTTCATGAGAAGTTCTTTAAATCTTTGTTTCTCTAGATCTTTCTTGTCATGTATATATATCTGATTTTGGGCTTCAATGAAATAAAGAAATTATTTTTGTGCTTGTGTATTTCAATATTCATTTTAAGTAAAATATATATA
>JZKD02S2110115.1:409039-426568 GCA_000966675.3 Picea glauca
AAAAATATTAGTAACAAGTATATATATATATATATATATATATATACATATCAACTTAAAGTAAAAAATGAAAGGTGGGTTGAGTATTAGTCTTTAGAGAGATGTGCAATTTCTTCCATGTTTAACATGGAGTTTGACATGTGGTATATATATATAGTCTATCTTAATTCCACAGCCAAATTTAAGATTGATCTTGATTAAAACATTTGAATAGGTTGAGTATTAGAAAGATGTGCAATTCCTTAAGTTCTTAATATGGAGTTGACACATGGAATATACGTTTTTTTTTTATATAATAGTACTAGATCCATCTTAACTCTAGATCTATCATGCATCTAGAGGCATGAAATCCTTATAGATGAAAAACATTTATTCAAGTTTTCTATTCTAAAAAAAATGTATTTCAAGGAATTTGATACCTCTAAGAGCGTGATAAATCCAGAATTAAGATAGATCTACACTAGTCATTCCCATTTGTGTCTTCCACAAAGAGTTTCTGAAAAAACTGAAAAATAATTGATTTCTAAACCGTTTCTCTCAGTTGAAGACCGATTTTGGCAATTCTTTAATGAGGTTTTGTTCCCTGATAGCCAAATCGCTATTGTTAATTGTCTTTTTATTGGAACATGTAGAATGTATTCCATATATGGATGCTTGGGATTCTTTCCTCGAGATGAATTAACGATGCTCTGTATGCAGTGGTCCAAATGATCATCATGTCTTTGCCAAAGTGTATTCATGGGCGGCCCTTCGAACCCTGCATAACATTTGGTTTATGATTATTACAGAGCACTTCTGGAATGTTTACATTCATGCACATAAATAGGATTTTGTCGTTGTTGGTTGGTTGCTCAATAATCTTCCACATCCAACTCTGTCACTTCTTCCCTGCATCTAGCGCATCACCAACCGGCTCAAATAAAACGGGAGAGAATTGAATGGGAAGAACATGTAGTAAAACAACCCAAAGGCCGACTATTGGAGAGGCTTTAAAACCATTTTCTATATGGAGTTCCTTCCTAACGGTCGCATACTAGAGGACCAACCTCAAGGTGTCCCCATGGCTCTAGGTAAATCATGAGAATTGAACCTTGGCTCCAGGTAAATCACGAGAATTGAACCTTGCCCAATGGTGACTCACTTTTCACCATTGGATCCAACCCCTTTGGGCGTTGGTCGCCAGATATTAAACTCATCCTAAAATAAATTAAAAGTTAAATTAAGATATGTTAGGTTTTGTAACAACTAAGCAAAGTTGTTAATTATAAATAGATAAATATCTGTGTATGTGTGTAAAATAGATTAAATTGTAAGAGTTAGTATATGATTTTAGTGGAGGTGGTTTTTGGATGATCATAATATACACTCATATTTTATAGATATTATTTAGTGGTAATTTAAACATTCTAGGATTTGTTTCTAGAATTTGTTTTTTAAGGATATTTTTTCTATGTGTTGGATTTACACATTTCAGTGATTAAGTTTGTATAATTTTAGTGTTTTATGGTTTTTCAACAAATTGAATTTATTTATGCTTTTAGAAATGCAATTTAAATAATGTAAAACTATTATTTTATTTAAATTTATGTTGTCCAAATGAGATTAAAAATGTCAAAACTTAAAACAATTAAACAACCCCTATTATTTATATTAAAACTATTTTTCAGTTATAATATAAAATCTAACTCTACTTCTCATTGATTAAGAGCTTGTCTTTCCTCAATTTAAAAAAACAAGCTAATAGCTTAGAAGACCCACTAACATCTACTAAGAGAGTTGTCCTCACTATAAATCACCAAATTATAATAAATTTTAATTTAAAAAATTATATCAACAAATTATAATAAATTTTGATTTAAAAAATTATATATATAATTATAATTATAATTGAATATGTTTATTAATTTATAGATATTATATTATATTTTTAATTTTTTAAATATATAAAAGTTATATTATTAAATTTTATTATTATTATTATTATTATATAAAATTAAAATTAAAATGTAATTATACATTAAATTTAATATATAAATATTTATTTATTTCATAAATAAATAAATAAATAATATCTTTATATATTATTCAACATTTAAATTAATAACATATATTTAGGTCGATAGGTTTTCCTTATGAGAATTGATGGATTAATCATACTTTTAATTACAAAATTAGATTTAATGATTTAAAATTGAAAATTCTCGCATATTCTCTCTTACCTTCAAATTAATGAATAAAATTAATAGAATTAATTCTCTTGTATTTATGAATTCCTAGGTTTATCATGTTTACTTTTTCACTTTTACCTAACATGCTTAAAAAATTACTAAGTTGAGTTATTTGTCATGGAGCATAATTACTTCAAGATTACTTCAATTGTAACCTTGAACATTTAGTTTTTACATTTTAATTTTTACCAATTGACAGTTTAAGGCCATGTGATATTTAACGCCATGTCCTATTACGCCGCCCTTTAGCTACCCCAATAGAGTTAGGGAGAGGAGTGGATTAGCCAGTGATGCCCCTCATAGGTTGGCCTTTAAATTTCACCAGGGATTTTTATTTCAATGCATATATTAATGTATTCATATTCTTGGCAGGTGAATGGTTTTTCTTGGCGTATAGATTTCACGAGAGATTATCATTTCAATGCATATATTATATTCATATTCTTGGTGGTTGAATGGCTTGCGTGCTTTTTCAGGTAAACCAACGAACACAGTACAATGCTTAATCTTGATTACTTCCTTGGGAACACTATATGTGTATTTATTTTTTATGTATATTTTCTTTGTAGGTTTAAAGGAACAAGCCCATCCATTTCCTAATATATCTTATGACAGATTGATGCAGAGCTGCATAGTAAATCTATCGAAATGATATTGTAAAATCCATGAACCTGTTAAAGCGTCCCAAGTGCAATGAGTCCCCGCCCTACTTTAATTTATATGATTTTCTGCATGAAAGATAAATAAATATTGTTTCAGTTATGTACATGTAAATTTTCAGACCCCAACCCAATTTTAGTCTTCCTGATTTTTCAGCTAATCAGATAGTACTTTAGACTCTCCAGATGCAGTGAAAGCACTTGCTTCTCTCACAGAGGAAATTAAGCTTTCTACTAGAGAGACTCAACTAAGGCACATCCCATGTTGTGCCACCCAAATTTCGTCGTCTCAAGATAGTTCCATCGCGAGATCATCATAATAGTAATCAAGCTTGACTACGGTCTCTATACCAGCTTATTCTATATTCCTGATATGTGCAATTTTAGTATTCTTGATTTTTCAGCTAATGTTTAATGTCGAAACCCAGTTTTATATTAGCAATTAAATACACAACAGAAAATTAATTTCATAACTGAAACAGGAGGATTCTGAACATCGTTTATAACGCAGAAATAAAATATCAGCAACACATAAAACTCAGAAAATATAAAATATCAACAACACATAAAACTTAGAAAATATTGGCACAGATATTTTTGGTCTAACTTTGTACCTGGAAAAACCCACAAGGAAAAAAGCAGTGAGAGAGGGAGATTTTTATTATTTAGGACCTTCAAAAAATTATGCTACAACATATTCATCTTCAGAAATTAAAATGACAAACTTATCTCGACAACTGTGACAAATCTTCACACGGGAAAATGAGCCAAACTCCTTAAAATTCTTTCCAGAATTTTCTGCAATGAATTACAGGGCCACTCCTTGATTTTTGTTCCTCAAAAATTCTATATGGTCACCTCGAAATCCATGCTAATAGTCTCATCCCAAAATAGTGCAATACATGTACGATTGCCTTGGGAAATGTTTCAAAACTTCCAAAAAACAACACATCACATTCACCTTGAAATATGTGCCTGAATAACAGTCGTACAGACCATACAAAATCCGTACAAAATCCATACAGTATGGACTGTACTTTATTCCTTTGTTTTTGTGCCCTTTTCCTGTTGTACGAAATTAAAAAAATCCATATAGTATAGCCTTTTCTGTTGGACTGTACCTTCCCTCGATTTTTGTACTTGCTCTTCTTGTTGTACGACTTGCTCAATGTGTACAGTACGACCTACCTTCAATGTTGTCCTTGCTGCCTCTATTTCTATGCTAGTTTGTAGCCTTGGAATGCATGCCCTAGCTCCGCATAAATGGATTCTTCTCCAAACTTGAGGATTTTTCTAATGTCTCTTCATTCACCCTCACTAAAGTCATAAAGTCACCTTTTAATTTGCATCTCACAAATTAAATGATAAGGGCCCACATTAGGCACTTTATCACCCCTTAGGCACCTAGGGATGAGAAACACTTGCCTGGGTACTTTATTTAATTAAAAATCTAACACTCCCTCTTACGAGAAAACGTGTTACTCACCACTCCAAGCTTGTCCCTGAAAAATACAAACTTGACTCTGCCCAATGTCTTGGTGAGTATGTCTGTAACCTGCTCCTCTATAGATATGTATTGTAGCTCCACAACTCTTCTATGAACATAATCATGGATGAAGTGATAAAAAATCTCTATATGCTTAGACTGGTCATGAAAACTAGATTCTATAAGAGTTTAATGCAACTCTAATTATCACAATAAATCATAGTAGGCCTCAACTGCACACCAAATAATCCCACCAGCATCTTACGAAGCCAAAGGGCCTCACAACTGGCTTGAGTGGCTGACATATACTCTACCTCGGCAGAACTCAAAACCACTGACTTTTGTTTCAAACTGAACCAAGACACAACTGTTGATCCCAATCCCAAACAACACCCTGAAGTGTTTTTCCTGTCACTGACACATCTTGCCCAATCTGAGTCTGTATATCCAACCGGACGAACTCCATCTCCTCTCTAATAGTCCAGAACATAATCTATTGTACCACAAAGATACCTGAGCACATGTTTTGCTACCACCCAGTGCACTCTCCTAGGCTCCACCATGAATTGACTGAGAGGGTTGACAGCAAAACAAATATCTTTCCTCGTATTGACCAAATACATCAATGACCCAATCAAATAACAATACAAAGTTGAATCCACCAACTGTGACTCAGAAGAATGAAGCTTCTTCGAGTTGGTAATCATAAGAGTTGTCATGGGCCTGCTATCCCCCATCTAAAATATTCATAGAATGTCACAAACATACTTCCCCTATCCCAGAAAGATGTGTCCAGGTTCCTTCTAAACCTCCAATCCTAAAAAGTAATGCATGACTTCAATGTCAGTCATCTCAAACTCCGAAGCAAGGCTCTCCTTACAGTTGTTGATCAGTATCTTTGCCACTATAATGAAAATATCATCCACATATAGCAGAAGAATGAAAGGATCATATCCAACCACAATGAAGTATAGGTTGGGATCCCCCTCACTCTTCTCAAAGCCCAACTACTGCAAATAGGTATCTATCTTCAAATACCAATCTCTGGGAGCTTGTTTCATCCCATACAATGCCTTCTTTAGTCTACTCACATGATAGTCTCTCCCATGCATCTCAAAGTCCAATGGATGCTCAATATACACCTCCTCCTCAGTAAGACCATTCAGAAATGCGGTCTTTACATCCATTTTGTGAATCTTCCAACCCATCTCTGTTGTAATGGAGATCACTGCCCTGATCGAAGTGTATCTAGCAACCAGAGCAAAGGTCTCATCATAGTCGACTCCCTCAACCTGTGAAAACCCCCGAGCCATAAAGCAAGATTTGTACTTCTCAATTCTACCATTTGTAGCATGCTTTAGTTTATAGATCCACCTGAAAGTCACCACCGACTTCCCCTCAAGTCTCGGAACAACTTCCCACACATTGTTCTTCATGATCGAATTGTACTCTTCCATCATGGCATCTCTCTATACCTGTCTACCAGTGGCCTCCTCAAAAGTGGAAGGCTCATACTCCTGAATATTACTCACCATCAAGATGTAGCTGTAAAACCTCTTGAGAGGTTTACTCTCCCTCAATCCCTGTTTGGGATTTCTCACTGAACCCTGTGCCTCCCTCAAAGTGTCCTGAAGCCACTTGGGCTTCCTCCTCTCTGAAGTAGTGTCCGGTGGAGGGGACTCTCCCTGCTTAACCCCATCTCCTGAATATAATGATCCTAAAGTAGACTCTAAAGTACTCGATCCTGTAACCTGTGAACTAGTAGCCTGCAAACCTAAAACTTGTGGCCCTGTCACCTGTGAATCTGTCGTCCCTGAAACTAGTGGCCCTGAACTCTGTGTCACTGTAGTCTGCTATGAACTCACCTGAATATGTGGTGAAGACTTCTCACCCTTCTCTATCCCTCTAGACTTACTAAAGTCTCTGTCCTCCTCAAATCTGACATCCCTCCTCAATACAGTCTTCCTCAAGGAAAGAAGATATATACGGAAATTCTTTGAAGTCTCACTGTACCCAACAAAGATACCTCTCTCTGTCGTTGGCTCCATATTTGTCCTCTTCTTAGAACGGACATATGAATATGTGATGCACCCAAAAATATGAAGGTGCCCCACCTCAAGCTTCTTCCTAGAAAAAGTCTCCTCACGAGTCATGCTCCCCACAGCCTTGTGGGGACTCTTGTTCTGCAGATAAACTACAGTATAGCATGCCTCAACCAATAGAAATAATGGCAGCCCTTGATCATGTGGCATGACTCTTTCATCCCCAATAATGGCCCTATTCTTCCTCTCTGCAACCCCATTCTGCTACGGGTTTTAAGGAACAGTTAACTCCCTCCTGATGCCCTCTCCTGCAAAAAATTCCATGACCTCCTTGGAGGTATACTCACCCCCATTTTTCGATCTCAGTACTCTAATTTTCTTCCCTGTCTAGTTCTCCACAAGATCTTTTAACTCTTGGAACTGAATGAAGACATTTCCTTTGGTCTTCATGAAGAAAATCCAAGACTTCCGAGAGAAGTCATCAATGAATACAATGTAGTATAGGGAACCAGTCAATGATACCAAATACATCGGGCAACATACATCTAAATGTATAAGCTCAAGTATCCCTACTTCTCTACTGTCACTGCTCAGAAAATTAGTCTTGGTGTACTTTCCCAAAGTGCACCCCTTGCACAACTCATGGTGCTCTGAACTAAAATATGGAACTCCTATCACCATCTCACTCAGAACTCTCAAATCCCCATGGTGCAAATATGCTATCCTCCTATGCCATAACTCACATAAGTCACTGTTGCTAGTAGAATGAATCAATGCTATCACTGGCTGGAACAAAAACTTGTACAACCTCTCATGTCTAGTACCAATCACTTTGGCTGAAGTGATGCTAGACCCCCTAGAGAGAAGAAGCACATGCCCATCATGAAGCAAGACCTTATAGCCCTTCTCCTCAATAGTAGAAACTGACACTAAGTTCTTCTTCAAGCCTAGAACATATAAAACCTCTTTCAAAGTCATGGGAGGCAAAGAATCCCTCTGAAATTATACAGTCCTGCTACCAACCACCTTGACCTCCCAGTCATCTTCAAGAACTACCTAAACATTTCCCATCTCTTTGAGTTCTAGCAAGTGCTCATGAACCCCTGTCATATGGCGAGAGACACCGCTGTCAATATACCAAGTATCTGTATGAGTTGTCCTCGTGGATAGAGACATAATCAAGGAAAATTCCTTGTCAAACTTGGTGGAAACATTTTCCACCTTTGTTGAAGCTGTTGTTTGTTTCTTCTTCTTATTTAGACACTGACGTGCATAGTGCCCAAACTTATGGCATGTAAAACACTTGACTTTGCTCATGTCTTTCTTCCCTTCACCCTTGGTCTTGTTTCCTACCTTTGGACCCTTTTTGAACTTCTTCTTGCTAGTGGTAGAAAGAGCCACATTCTCCTCATCATGACATGTATATGAACTTCCATGTACATAACCTATCTGGGTCTCCTCTTGAACAAAATCATCTCAAATACGTTCCCAACCGGGAAGCTTCTCCCTAGCAACAATGCCCTCCAAAAAAACAACACAATGTTTGGAAACTCCAGTCAATGTTTTTTCTCACAAGATCACTGTCAACTATGGCTTCCCCAACAACTCCAAGCTCATCCTTCACCTGTTTCAATTTAGTAAGGTAAGTGACCACATTTTCAACCTTGGTCAGTTCTATGCTCTTTAGTTTTTCCCTCAAAACCATTTTCCGGTTCTCACTAGTACTCCGGTACAATTTAGTCAAAGACTCCCACATCTCATAGGCATGTGTCTTCCCCATCAAGTGAGGAATCAAATCATCCTTGATGACATCAAGAATAAACCTCTTAGCCTTGATACTCTTCTTGGTGTAAGCTGCAGGAAGAGTAGCATCAGTAGGTACCACAACACAATGAGTAGTGGTATTTTCCACAATGTCCCACAACTCGTTTTATTTCAAAAGCAAAATCATTCTCTCCTTCCATGCACCAACATTTTCTGCCCTCAACCCTCAAACCTGTAGCCATTGACCCTATTCGGCTGAAAATAATAAATTCAAAAATCTTCCCTGTGAAGTGACTTCTATCCCAACTTTCTGATTGTTGAAATCTCTGCTTCTTTACAACTATGCTATGATACCATGTAAATTTTCAGACCTCAACCCAGTTTTAGTCTCGCTGATTTTTCATCCAATGTTTAATGCCCAAACCTAGTTTTATATCAGCAATTAAATACACAAAAAAAAAAAAAATTCAGAACTAAAACATGAGGATTCTAAACATCGTTCATAACGCAGAAATAAAATACCAGCAGCACATAAAACTCAGAAAATATTGAGACAAATATTTCCAGTCTAACTTTAACCTTGGAAAAACCCACAAGGGGAAAACCAATGAGAGAGATATTTTTATTATTTAGGAGCTTCAGATAATTCTATTAGAGCATATTCATCTTCAGAAATTTAAATGACAAACTTATCTCGACAACTGTGCCAAATCTTCACATAGGAAAATGAGTCAAACTCTTCAAAATTCTTTCAAAAATTTTCTTCAATTAATTACAAGTCTACTCCTCAATTTTTGTGCCTCCAAAATGATTTATGGTCACCTCAAAATCCATGCCAATAGTCTCAACCCAAAACAATGCAATAAATGTTGTACAACCACCTTGGGAAACATGCCAAAACTTCCAGAAAACAACATACTGCCTTCACCTCAAAATCTGTGCCTGAATAACAATTGTACGGACCATATAGTACAGACTATACTTTATGCCTTGGTTTCCATGCCCTTTTCCTGTTGTACGAAATTCGAAAATCCGTACAGTACGACCTTTTTTGTTGGACTGTACCTTCCCTCGATTTATGTATCTTCTCTTCTTGTTGTATGGCCTTCTCTTCTTGTTGTATGACCTGCCTCCAATGTTGTCCTTGCTCTCTCGATTTTTGTGCTAATTTGTAGCCTTGGAATGCGTGCCATAGCTCTACAGAAATTGATTCTTCTCCAAACTCGAAAATACTTTCTCTCTTTCTCTCTCAACAATGAATCAACAAACCAACAAAGGGTGTGCCCTCCAACCCTAATCGACCTCATGAGGCAGGTGATAAGTTTTATAATAAAATGGCTGAGATTATATTAGATGAGTGGTTGATATTAAATGTCTCTTCATTCACCCTCACTAAAGTCATAAAGTTACATTTTAATTTGCATATCACAAATTAAATGACTAGGACCCACATTAGACACTTTCTTAGTCCTTAGGGGCTTAGGGATGAGAAGCACTTGCCTAAGTACTTTGTTTAATTAAAAATTTAACACTACACGGAGTTATTCCCGAGTTATTCACTTGTTTATTTTGTCAACCAATATTTTACAAATGATATTGTTTTATTGCAGGTTACATCAAGCTGACGCCGAGAAGCAAGTGGAGTTGGATGTCATTGTGCACGTGTTGGTTAACATCGATCCGAGGCGTAGAAGCAAATGGAGTTGGACGTCATTCTGTAGGGAGGTGGACGAGCCTCTTAATGTTTTCGCCTTAGAAGTACGGTGAGAGTTAGAGTTCTCACTTTTTTGGCATACCCTTTGTTTTTTTAATGTTTCTTCTTACATATACATCCATTTATGTGTTTAGGGTTTAGATCATTAATGTTTTGAAAATTTTATTTTATTTTGTAATTTTTTAAAAACATGATAACAAGGAAATAGATTATTTTCGTACTAGATCTTGAAAAAAAGAACCCAACCGTGATCCGAGTGCATTAGTATGAGCAAAAGTTCTGGTACGGAAGTTTTTCCGCGAGTTGGGCACACCGATGGACTGCAATTCACGAGCCTTTGATTAATGTGAAAAATAGCATGTGGGCACCCGAACATGCAGGTTTATAGGCAGCCAGCTCCGTCCACGACAAACCTAATATTGCAACACAAAGAAACAAACATATTCATGACGGTTACGACGTGCATCCGATCGATCAGAAATTTGAAGGTCAAAGAAAGAAACAAACGCAACCATGTTACCTTCATCTGTGCCGGTGGCAACGAAAGGCGCAAATAACCTGCAGAACGTACCAATTAATGCTGTTATTATGAAATTACTTAATGGATTCTGCGTACCATATCATCATAAATTTCTTTGTTCAGGTGGATTATAGCATACCAGTGCAAATACTCGCCTCCAGGAGAGTCAGGATCCGTCATAACGGGTTTTGAAAATTATATCATTTATGTTTTGAAAAATTTATTTTATTTTGTAATTTTTTAAAAACATGATAACCAAGGAAAGAGGTTAATTAAGATATAATAATATTTACATATACTTTTGAATATTATATTATTTATATTTTAAAAATTTTATTTTATTTTCTAATTTTTTAAAAACATGATAAACAAAGAAAAAGATTTATTTATATATAATAATGTATATAATAAACTTAATAATTTTAAAACAGACAAAAGATTTGTTAATATATAAAAATATTTATCATAAGCTTAATGCAATGGTACTTCATATACAACTGCACCGTGCATCTCTTTTTTTCTATAAATCAAATTTCGCATAACCATTAATGGCGACGATTTGGCTCTAAACTAACAAACAGTCGGTGGAACGTGAACAACTCCATTTAATCTTACCCATGGCTGCGATTCAAAAGTTAAAAAAAAAACATGACATCTTTTGTGCACATAGAATAAATTTTAAGATGGAAAACAAATGCTACTTTCGTTAGGGTTTACTTGCCTCACATGATCATGGTATTGGTAGCGTTGGGGCTGTATGAGATGTTGGGGCTGAAGGTCTGGTTCGGTTTGTTCATCATGGGGACTGCTTTTGGATGTAGTTGATCACATATCCGTCCGAACACGCAGACTCACATTAAATTATTTGGAGTGGAGGATATATGCGATGTTCAATCACTAACGCTAAATTATTCCATGTAAGCACCAGATTCGAAGTTTTCATTGCATTTGAAACCATTGAGTCACAATAAATTCTTTCGCCAATTAAAAACTGTCCAACCGTTCTTCTTTGAACCCGTCCATTTTTGGTATGTGGATTTTTTGTAATGGAAATCTAACTCAATTTTTTGTATTTGTATTTTTTATACTCGAAATTTAACATTATTTTTAAATGTAAAAAATCTAAATAAAATTTTTAATACAAAACCCTAACCTAACTTGAATGCTTTCATGGACCAAAACCTAAACCCTAATTTTTAATAGAATTGACTTACCATTTTCGTCTTTTTTAAAAATAATGGTCATTAATTTAAAAAAATCATATATTTTGATTTATTTTTAGTAATAGTAGTATGAAAGAAGTAATTGATTTTAGTCATAAAGTAATTGAAGTATAATGTTGTAAAATTTAACCAATATGGATTAGAAAGATTATTTAGATATTGAGATTTGTTTTTGCACCTACTTAGAAGGTTTGGAGTTTAGTATTTGTGAAGAAATAATAATAAAATTGAGAAAATTTTAAAACTACTTGTAATAATATCCTTGAAATTAGGTGCAATACCTTTATATTACCTTAGTTAAAGTGAGAATTTTTCTAATTGAGAGTATAAAGTTGGAACTCATCATCATTTTCTATCAATATTCTTACAACAAGTATAAATTATTAAATGATTTGCTATCAATATCCTTAGAACAAAATACAATGAACATACGACATTTATGTTCATCACAAAACCATACAAAATATAATGAACATATGACATTTATGTTCATCACATAGCCACTTTTTACTTAAATGTCCTATTGTCGCAATGTGATGACCATAGTTGTGTCATTGTCGAGAAGTGACAAACAATACTGTGTCATTGCAATATTATGAAAATGTCCTCGTTGTCACAATGTGACACAAATATCCAATTGTCATAATGTGATGAAAATATCTTGTACTAATAATGTAACGAACACTGCCCGACTGTTGCACTATGACAAACTTAACCATATTGTCACAATGCGATGAACATAGCCTTATAAAATGAACATACAATGTGACAAACATAACCATATTGTCGCAATGTGATGAGAATAACTATGGTTGACCTTAGTTGACAATGGAAATATGACATTTATGTTCATCACATACCCACTTTTTACTTAAGCGTTATGATGTCCTAATGCAATGAACATACTCGCATCATCACAATATCCCTATCATTGTCAATATGTGACAAACACTATCTTATTTTCCTAATGTTATGAAGATAGCCCCATCGTCGCAATGTGACAAAAATATCCAGTCTTCATTATGTCATGCAAATATCTTGTCCTCACAATGTGAAGAACATTTCCCCACCATCGCATAGTGGGGGACATAACCATATTGTCACATGTGATGAACATAGCCTTATACGACGAAGATACCATGTTACGAAGATAACTGTATTGTTGCAATGTGGCGAACATTAGTATGGTTGACATTGGTTTACCATGACTATGTTTTATTGTGATTGACCATGGTTGAAAATGGTTAACCATGTTAAAAAGTTGTTTTCCATAAATGACCATGGCTATCCATAACCATATTGTCGCAATGTGACAAACATAACCATATTGTTGCAATGTGACAAACATAATATTATCATCACAATCTGTTGAACATAACCATATTGTTGCAATGTGACAAACATAACCATATTGTTGCAATGTGACAAACATAATATTATCATCACAATCTGTTGAACATAACCATATTGTCACAACATGATGAGCATAGCCTCCTCATCACATTGTTATGAACATATCGTTTTTGTCATAATGTAATGCAAATATTATGTCGTCATAATGTGAGAAACAATGTTTTGTCATCATAATGTGATGATCATAGTCATGTTGTCAAAATCAATGTCATTTCATTGCAATATGATGAACATACAACATTTATGTCCATCACATAGCCACCTTTTACTTATATATCGTGTTGTCAAAATGTAATGAACATAGCCCCCTCCTTGCAATATCCTCCTCATCATCAACATACGATAAACAATATCTTGTCATCACAATGTTGTCAACATAGCCCCATCGTTGCAATGCAATGAAAATATTTGTGTCGCATAATGTGACGCTAATATCCTATCATCCCAATGTGATGAACTTAGCCCTTTCGTCGTACTGTGACAAAACTAACCAATGAACATATTCTCGTCGTGGCTATGTCATGAACATAGTGTCATCGTCACAATGTGATGCAAATATCATCATTATAATTATGACCATAAGAAACTATAATCGTGGTTAGCCATTGTAAACCACGATCATTTTCAATAAATGTATAGATACTTTAATAATGTATTATTAATGTATTATTTGTTTATTAATGTGTTTATTAAGGTATTACTACTTTAATAATGTATTTATTAATGTATTATTACTTTAACAATGTATTATTAGCTTATTAATGTGTTTATTAAGGTATTATTACTTTAGTAATGTATTTATTAATGTATTATTACTTTAACAATGTATTAATTACATTACACATTAATGTATTAATACTATAATTTATAAATTAATACATTGTAATATTATATTGTTAATGTATTGATATTTTAATAATGCTTTACTAAATACATTAAGTTTAATGTATTACTACTTTATTATTATTAATGTATTATTGATGTTGTCTTTATTAGTGTGTGATACTTTTGCAGTATATAAATTAATAATGTATTAATTAATTAATATATTTAATAATGTGTTAATTTACTTATTTATTAATATATTACATAATGTGTTAATATATTAATAATGTGTTAATGTGTTAATGTGACAAACATAACCATATTGTCACAATGTGATGAGAATAACTATGGTTGACTTTAGTTGAGGATGGAAATATGACATTTCTATTCATCACATACTCACTTTTTACTTAAACATTATGTTGTCGCAATGTGATGAACATACTTCCATTGTCGCAATATCCTTGTCATTGTTAGCCACTCTAAACCACAAACATTTTCAATAAATGTATAGATACTTTAATAATGTATTATTAGTTTATTAATGTGTTTATTAAGGTATTACTACTTTTCCCCGCATGGGGTGACACGTACCTCCATGGAAATAGGTGGAATAGCACTCAGCGTAGGCATAAATGCCGATGGCCACCACCCACAAGTCTGTATTATCGATGGGGGACGGCCATAGTTGCAGTCGCAGGACGAAGGGACCTCTCCCTCACGCGATCATTTACGACCTCAGTGTACCCAGGATGGCAAGGGTTAAGTGCAGGCGGGTGACCTTGGCTCCTGATCATTTGGTTTTCTATTTGCCCAGACAGAGCGGGACTGCACCTGCCTCGACTTTGCTTATCGCTTGGACGCTCTGGTGCAGTCCAGCATTCATCGTGCCTCGACATTCTGCATTTTTGTTGTATTTCTTTCTGTGTGCAATGAGACAGAGTTGGCTTTCTCGTGCTTCGCACCTGCAACTGTTCTCGTCCTGGCTCATCTGCCTCTACCTGCAATTGCTTTGTTTCTTCACCATGGCTCGAAAGAGAGGCAGACCTCGCCGTGGCACGGCCTGGGAGGCACATAAGGCGCAGTGGCGAAGAAAGGAACAATTGGAACGCGCCTTGGCTCTAGCGACATCCATTCTTTGGAAGAAAGCCAGGGAAGAGAATTTGGCGCGGCTTGCCACCATTGTTGAACCAGGAGCTAGCTGTAGCCAAGAATTCAAGACTAATACACTGGGAGCCTGACAGAAAGCTGGTACCGAGGAGGAGTTTCCCCCCTGCATAGTGGTGGAAGACCCGTTCATGGAGGACCTATCGATTGCAGAGAAAACCCGCGCCACTGCAGCGACCCATCGGAAGGAACGCAGACCCACTCCGACACGGGTAGACGATACCTTCGGATGTATTGTGGAAGAAATACCCTAGCCCGGTGATGACAATTGCATCTTCCATGACATCCAGGTGAATGAAGTAGGCACGAAGGGTGAAAAGGTTGATGCGGAGCAAGAGGTGTTCGACGCAGGTTTTGGAGTGGTAGTGGACGTTGGTGGCAGCATGCATGGCTCACTCATTCGGGAAGAGAACCTGGCTCTAATGTTCGACCTTCATGTCCACTTGTCTGACCTGGAGCACCAGGCCCTCGTCATGAACCAATGCATGGACATGCTCCTCGATGCATTTTCCAATGCTCCCGCTAAGCGAAAATGCCCCCTCTGCGTACAAGCATTTTCCATCCTGGCTGGGTCCACGCGGTAGACTGGCGAGGATGACAGGTCACTAGGGACCTAGGTTTTTATGCTCTCTTGGTTCCTAGTTTTATTATGTTACTGTTTTATGTGCATTTTAACCATAGACATCTATCCTGGTTTCCTCCAGGCAGGACAGATGATACTCTGTTTTTATGTTTTATCATGCTACTGCTACTCGCCCTACACCTATGTTGGTTTTCGATAATCGACAACATTTTGGGTGACATCAGACCTACTCTTTTGTATACTCTGTAAAAGTTTTTTTGTCTATCTAATATAGGAGGTTCCACTTTTTTATTTATAAAAAAAAAGGTATTACTACTTTAATAATCTATTTATTAATGTATTATTACTTTAACAATGTATTATTAGCTTATTGATGTGTTTATTAAGGTATTATTACTTTAATAATGTATTGATTAATGTACTATTACTTTAACAATGTATTAATGTATTATGAGCCCTTAAAACTTGATAAGATCAATACGTACAAAGCCCTAATTAAAAGGAAAAAAATATACTATATAAATAAAAGGAAAGAGCAACTTTCACAACTATACAAGTTGGATCCTAAGAAATTCTGGAGCCAAATTCTAAAATGCAATACTAAAGAAAATAATAGGATTCCCTTAACGGACTGGAATTCCTACCTTAAAAGTCTTTATGAGTTCCCTAATGCCATGGACACCACTCATATTGTCCCTACAAAGGAATAAGTTTTTTCTTTAGATAACATAGAGTTCGATGTTAAAAGACTCACAAATGGGAAAGCTAAGGACATTGAAGGCTACCAAGATGCAATTTTTAAAATCGGAGGGCCAATACTTATCCCTCACATGCACAAGCTCTTCAATTTGGCAGTCAAGCAAGGCTTCCCCAAACCCTGGATGAAAAGCCTCATTGTTCCTATTTTTAAAAATGGGGATAAAAACATTCCCTCTAATTATAGGACCATTATGATTAGCCCGATTTTAGCCAAGCTTTATGGAATTATTTTGGAAAAGAAGATTAGCATTTGGCTAGAAAGTCATGGTAAAAGAGCTAAAGTCCAGGCTAGGTTTATGAGATATCATTCAACTGTGGACCATCTTGTTACTTTTAGGATCATTGCAGAGGAGTTCCACAATACTAAAACCAATATTTTTTGTTGTTTTGTTGACTTTAGAAAAGCTTTCATGACATGGTTCCTAGGAAAAACCTTTGCAATAGGTTGGAAGAGATAAAAGTCCCTCTCAAGTTGAGGGATGTTGCAATAAATATGTATGAGAATGTTATTGCTAATTTTAAAAACACTGAGGGCTGGTCAAAAGAGAATAACTGCAATATCATAGTCAAACAAGGTTGTCCCTTATCCCCTACCCTTTTTGGCATATACATTGATAAATTAGAAGAATGCTTCGAAAAAGCAGGTTGTGTCGGCCCTACTCTCACTGGTATAGTCATCAATCTTCTTCTTTATGCCAATGATGTCATTCTTATGGCAAGGAGTCCCCATGATCTTGAAAACCAACTAATAATTCTCAAGGAGTTTTTCTCCAATATGTGTATGATTGTTAATACTAATAAGACTAAGGTCATGATTATTAAATCCAATAAGATCCCTTATGAGACCTTGGTATATGACAACACCAACCTGGAGGAAGTGAATTCATACAAATATATTGGAATTGATATTCACCACAAGATTAATTGAAATTATAGAAATAAGAAAAGGATTATTGGGGGATGTAAAGCTTATTATGGGCTTGAAAACAATTGTAAATCTGCTGAACTTTGGAGCTCGGATAAGAAGAAACTCCTCTTTGAGACTCTTGTTACACCTGTTATTCTTTATAGATGTGAAGTCTGGGGCTGTAGTATCTCTCGTGAATCCTGGAGAAAGATAGAGAAAATACAAAAGAATTTTATAAC
>JZKD02S2110115.1:426618-462788 GCA_000966675.3 Picea glauca
ATACCCATATTAGATCTCATTTTCAAAATATTGATCACACTACCAACCTTCCTAACCTCTTAACTCAACAAAAGTATGGTGATCTTGGAAAGTTTCTCTTAATGCTTTTCAAGCATAGAAACAAAATTCTAAATAATCACAAGTAATCACTCACCCTCTTAAGGTATGATAGATGAATTAGGTCTTAGTGGATGTTAATCATCATCATCATTATGCATTAATACTTTAATTTATAAATTAATATATTATAATATTATATTTTTAATGCATTAATATTTTAATAATACTTTACTAAATGTATTAATATATTAATAACGCTTTACTATATGTACTAATATTAAATGTATTAATGTATAAATGTATTTAATACATTAATGTATTTAATGTATTTAATACATTAATGTATTTAATGTATTAAATACATTAATGTATTAATGTATTAAATACATTAATGTATTAATGTCATTTCAGGCATCTCAATCGTAAACTAGCAAAAACCTTTTTTATGTAAAAAATTGTTGGTATAGGTCCATGGACATCATTAATTGAAAAAGGTGAAAAATAAGACTTTTTATATCAACCACTTTTTACATAAAAATGGTTCTTACTAGTGATATATATTATTTAAAACTTTTAATTAAAAACCAATGCTTTTAAAAGAAAAATTAAAGAGAAAATATATATACATTAGACAGATACAACAACACTGAAATATACAATAATACTGAGGAAATACATGATAGAAACAGATGATAAAGGAGAGGAATTCACCTTAAATGAGAAAATAACTGTATAAAAATATATTATTTAAAACTTTTAATTAAAAACCAATGTTTTTAAAAGAAAAATTAAAAAGATGAAATATATACTATAATAAAAGAAGTATATTGATATATGTTATTTGAAACTTTCAATTAAAAATCAATATTTTTAAAAGAAAAATTAAAGAGAGGAAATATGTATTTCCTCTTTCTATTTTTTTTTTTTAAACATTGGTCAAATAATATCTATACTAGAGGAAATATGTGATAGAAACGGATGATAAAAGGAAAAGAATTCGTCTTACATAAGAAAAGAAGTATATTGTTTTATATTGAGGATATACTAATATTTATAGTATATTATTTAATATTGAGATTTTAATTTTTAAAAGTATTTTTTATAATTAGCCATTGTTTTCAAGGTATAAAAGGTAAGTTGTTATAAGATGATGAGGTGAAAATGTTGTATTTTAAAATATTGTTGGGATGAAAAGAATTTGAAATGTAGTATTTTAAAATTTATTAATGTATTTGAAATATTGTTGGAGTAATTTTAAATATAGATATAATTTGTTTATTAAGTATTTTTTGAATAAATATAATAAGGATCATTGAAGTCACCAAAATAAAAGTTGCAATCCAGTTGCAATCAAGTTGTATGTAGAGATGAAAAGATATAAAATATGAAAAAAAGAATATATGTAGATAAGGTAAACTAAGAATAGAAAATTTATATCAAATAACATATTGTTGTAATCCAATTTTTTTTATAAAAACTATAAATCTAGGTTTTATATTAGGTTTAGTCTAAAAGTTTGACTTTTTGGAGTTTTTACAATTTTTATTAAAATCTGGAAAACATTGTTGGAACATCATATTTGAGTGATTGAGCTGATTGAGCTTGTATAATTAGAGTGCTCAGAAAGTTTTGGTGTTGAATCTATTTATGCATTCAAAAATGCAAGTTAAATAATATAAAATGGTGATTTCACTAAGAAAATGACTATAAAATGGAATAGCTAACATGCTTTATAAGTTACAACAACATTCTATAAGAATAATAAACTACATAAATATCCTCATGTTCTCAAGGTAAGGAGTAAATGAACGTAGTGCAAAAAAAACAACCATACATTACTAGGGGCTGAATTGGAATATCTAGTGGTCATCTTTTCCAAAATTGTCTTGATCTTTCATATATTTGAATATTATCAAGCTTGGGTTTAATAGGTTTTCATTCTTTTGAGGTATGAATATGATGTTGAATGTGTATTTTTGTACGGTATTCAATCAAATTCAAATCCAAAAGATATTATCTTCAAATTGCATTGTCAAACATATCTACATAAAGAAAACATTTAATGTACATAAAGAAAACATACTATGATGTAACAAATATTGCACTTTGAGGTACACATAGATCCATGTTTAGGTGACCCTTGTTTCTTGAAATACATTGAAAGAGTTGGATATGTGAATGAAGAGTAAGGTGCTTGTGAACTCTAATAAAATGGTAAAATGGTAGGGGAGTACAATTTTTCATAATGTTTAAGAAATCATTAATTGTTGTCATTTTATATAATTGTTTAATATATAACTTGATAACTACCTATGGAGATGAAGACTAAGAGAAAGAAAACTCCTACATTTAAATAAATTTTATTTGAGAATTATGTACATAACAAAGATTATTAAGAGAAAGAGAGCCAATCATGCCATCTTTGAATTCCAATTCCAAAGTATGAGTGTTAGGGACTTAATCTACCTAACCTCTCAAGTGGGTAGAATAATATATTTCCATGTAATAAAGGTCAATATTAATAAGGACTAGCAATAAGGAGGGATAAGTATAATGTAAGATGACTTAATAGAAGCTTCTCCTTCTAGAAGGATCTTCCCCTAGATTGTTCTTTTGGATAAATAGATTTAGTATAAATAAGATTAGAGGGCATGCTAAGTTTTGTCTTGGATATTATTGTAATAGAGCTCTACTCTACTGGAGGTTTCCCTGTTGAAGAGGAAAGTGAACATTTTTATCATTAATCAAGCTTCCCTTTTTGGTGTTATTCTGGTATTATTTTGGTATTGTTATGGTTATATCATTGTTGTTCTGTCATTTCTAGCTCAAATATTTATGTTCTGCATACTATTTTATATCTGGAATACTACAAGTGGTATCATAGCACTTTCCTCAAAAAAAAATGTGGGTTAATTTTTTTTAGGGTAGAGACATACTCCAGGGTCTTAAAGCTATAGAGGTTTGTCGTTGTGCACATAAAACCAGGGTGAGGGAGTAATATACACAGGAAATACAAGAAGTACTCAAGCACACATTTGTTGGCCACCTTGTAAATATTGTTGGTACCCCTTCAAGTGGTAGCACATCAGACAACACATGTATACGAACCAACCTAGATCTCTTAAATCCCTCCGTCGATAAATTGATTGGTCGTCTGACTATTATATTTATACCAAGAACAACACTTGAGAAAATACTCTCTAGTACCCGGGTAGTCGAGTAGTATGTCTAAGGGAACAGTCTAGCCTCCTTAGTTGGTGCCCTGATATATTAGGTCGAGTACTATGGTTGGACCCCGAACGTATATCAAAGAGATATAGCACGGGGAAAACCCTGGTCTATAGAAACCCTTAATACCCTACCCCTTGGGATGAAACTAAAAACAAAACAAACAATATCTATTTCCGCACACCTATGCATTCGACATTCTAGTTGTGAAATTGTTCAGGCCAGAGTATAACTTTGCAGGAGTAAAAAATAATAAATAAATAAATAAAATGTATAATGGTCTCACCGACACACTTAATTGGGACCTATCCCATCGGATTCCCCTTTTATCCCTCATCTTAGTCATACCTTTCATTTTTAATCCTTTTTTTCAGTGGACTTGACCTCTTCTAAGCTTCCCTATTTTGTCACCTATTCCATTATATTCCCTTCTTGCCCTGATCATCGTGGTACTTATCACTTATAAGTTCTTTTTTGTGGTCCCACCCACCCATTTTTCCTTACCCACACTTCCCCTGTTCAAATGGCCACCGCTCGCAACCAAAACCTGCAAGATTCCATTAATCAATCCTAGGACTCCATCCAACATATGACATCTGATATTGGCCCTACCAATTCCCACATTACACAATTGGGGACCCAGGTCCAACACAAATTTGACACCATGGAAGCCAAATCCCTAAACCAATTTAATACCCTCCATTCTTCTATCAACCAATTGTTGAACCACCCTCCAGGTCCTTCCTCCTCTAACCAACCAAATGTTGTTGATTCCTCTCATTCTCTTTGTTTTTAGTCCAATTTCTTTTAGTGTGATCCCCGTCTTCCCCACATTTAGGTCAATAAATTTAATGGCTCTAATCCTACGGGTTGGGTCACTCAAATGGAGCATTATTTTTCTTTGCATGGTATTACTAATGGGTTGGCCAAACTTCGCTATGTTTTCCTCTCTCTAGATCCTGAATGATGGAAATGGTGGCAATGGCATAAAAATTTACATCAGGGGTATATTGCCTGGACCCATTTTGTTGCGGATCTCTATGACCGCTTTGACATTGATACCCACTATCTCGATCATTTGACCAAGTTGAAACAGTTAGGAACAATGGAAAACTTTATAACTTATTTTGAGCATTTGGCCTTTCAAAACGAGGGCATGTCAAATGCTTTCTTCTGTGAATGCTTTATCAATGGCCTAAAGGATGAAATCGGATCCAAAGTTCTGATGACCTACCCTCAAACTTGGTTGGAACCTACTAAACGTGTTAAAGAGGCCCAACAAGTTGATTTTTCCTAGAACAAAAAGCCATCTTTTGTTCCTTGCCCTCGACCGAATAATCCTAACCCCCTTTTCACTCCCCTTAAGGTCCATAAATTAACTAGGGCTGAAATGGTTGAACACCAACTTAAGGGTCTTTGCTATAATTGTGATGAAAAATATTTTTCGAGGCACATGTGTAAGGAATAAAAACTTTTTATTGCCATTTCCAAATATGTTCCTTAAGAAGATGTGATTGTTCCACTTCTTGAAGATCCTTCCCTTCCCGATGCTACCCAAAATCTCGCTGACCCACCTAAAGTTTAACCACTCATTTCCTTGCATGCCCTCTTTGGTTTCTCTGCTCCAAAATCCCTCAAGCTCATTGGCTATATTAAACATAGGAAGGTCATCATCCTTTTTGACAGTGGTAGCACCCACAATTTTATTCATCGTTACATTTCCCAGGAAACCAATTTCTATATTCTTGTTGTCAATAATTTTCAAATCATTATAGCCAATGGTGGCTCCATGAAATGTGGCAGGTGTTTTGAAAATGTACATCTTCAAATTGGACATTACCAACTGAAATACCATATGTTTTACATTGAAATGGGTGGTTGTGACATTGTTCTAAGTGTTCAATGGTTACGCACTTTAGGTCCCATTCTTATGGATTTTAAGTAATTAACCATTAAATTCCAATAGGAGGGACAAAGGTATCAATTCTAAGGTCTCACAGTTGGTTCCCATGAGATCATCAGTTCCAATCGCATGCAAAATATACTCAAGAAAGGCCACTCCAGTATTATTGCTCAACTCCATTATATTCAAGTGGTTGAGACACCTTTTGTGCATCCTGACCTCCAAGTTATTCTCTTAAGACACCAAGTTGTTTTTTCCACTCCTCAGGGACTTCCACCTTCTCATGGTGTTCATGATCATTCCATAACACTTGTTCCTAGTAGTATTCCTCCCAATGTTCTCCCTTATCGTCATCCCTTTCCCATAAGAATGAAATTAAGAAAATAGTTCAGGAATTTCTCTAAGAGGGTATTATCTTCCCTAGTACTATGTAACGACCCTAATTGGATACATGTTTAAAGATTATAAAGTAAAATTAATTAAAAGAAATTAATTATGGTTAACTGAGTAATAATTCAAACTACATATCACATTTAATGACCTGTGAAATAAAATTAATAGATCAATGAAAAATGATATAAAAATGGTGGCATATGCAAAGAGGGATATCCATGGATCCCAAGAAGATAAAACATTAACTCATGACGAAGGACAGAGGATGGAGGGTGGTTGAAGGAGTAACTGCAGGAGTCGGTGAAGGAGGAATAAGGGGGAAAAGTATGTGGACGTGAGGGAGATGATCAGTCGACAGAGGAGGGATCCTGAGGACTGCGGTTTGCTATGGGCATAGATTTTTCTAAGGACTTTTGGGACTTGCTGTGAGCACAGAGTTTTGGCACTGTGGCTTTTGATCAGGGGAGGCACTGAGATGTTGGAGGTTTTGGGCATGGAGGGCCAAGATATCCGTATATATCCTTGAGCTAGGTAGTTTTCCTAGTTGGCAAGGAGGACAGTAGTTTTGGGCAGTTATTTTCTGTTTGTGGCAGGATTGATCTGGGTAGCAGGAAACAGGAAGACAGCAGCAAGGCACAGTGGCAACAACAATTAGCATCGGAACCAGGTACTTTGTTAAGTTATGTATTTATTTCTTTCTGTCATGAAAGCAGTATTTATTGATAAATCTAAGTTATTGAAGTTGTTGTTATGAGAATCACTCTTATACCAAGAAGTTATTGTTTCAGTTTACCCAAATAAAATGTTTATGAATATTAATGATGTTTAGAAGTATATGGGCATTACATATAGTATCAGAGCGTCTTATCTCGAAATCTGGGCCTAAGGGCCAAAATCGAAAACGAGTAACTCCAACCACGCTTAACCTATAAGAAACACACGTTCAGTTTGACTGAATAGGACTGATACAGTGTGTTATCCAAGTTGTTAAGCACGGAAAAGAGAAGTCATAGCTTAATTTTTCCTTGAGCAATTTTGTTAATGAAATTTCGAGTAGAATAGACACCTGAAATCGATGAAAATGTTGTGGGAAGCTTCTATTGAAGGCTTGAAACTGGTAAGATTCAATGACTACACAAACCATACTAAATAAAATGCAAAAATACATTTGCGGAACCCTGGAAAGGCCTATTTCACCTCGAACTTACCTAAAGGGGGGAAACTGCCGATGCGCAGTCGAAAAAAGGAAATTTAGAAGACTTGTACTGCACAGGAATAGTGTAAACTATTTGCCTATATTAACCCTCGATGATTGTAATAATGAACTATAGACCCATATAAATTTCAACCGTGCCAAGAGAGAAATTTTAAAACTACGTAATGTTTTGTCCAACTAAACGATTTTCCCAAAAAAAAGTTGTCTGTTACACGAGAGAACGGATCTAAGTCGTCAGATCTTGGGCAAAATCCCATCAGCCGTTAGATCTAGAAAGTTGCACGGGGTTTAAGCCCTAGCATGCATAGGAGGAGTCCCAGAAGAGTCATCGGGGTTTTTTTGAGTCTGAGAATCGAGGCCTTGTGGTTCTCGAAATCCCGAGAATGGATCCTAGCTGTTGATCTCAGCAGGACAAGTGTCAGCGTTCTAGGGAGGAGCCGGTATTTTACCATCGAAGATTTTAGGAGTGTAGAACCATTGCATAAGGAAATCGCGATTCGTGATTTCTCGATAGGATCGGAGCCGTCCAAACAGTGGTGACGCGTGGTGAGAGATCTGGGAGAGTCAGAGTTCGGAATATCGGGATTTCCAGAGTCGTGAAACTCTTGCACAATGAAATCGTGATACGCGATTTCCTGACACAATCACAGCTGTCCATCTGTGGGACAGGTGGCAACCATCGAAAACCATCGGCGTTTGGCCCATAGGGAAATCGGTACTCCTGGGGACATGATGTTTAGGCACTTTGAATTCGCGATCCGCGAAATCACGATGAGTGGGGGCCAGCTGTCATAACAACAGAGGAGGAAGACAGAGGCGTAGTGGAGGCCAGCTGTCAGCCAAACGAGGAATCAAGATATCTGGATTTTCGAGGGCAAGGAATACTCGCATGATGGAGTCGCGATTCGCAATATCCCGATGGGAGTTATGAACCGTCCATCGGCGAGGACGAGTGGCATGAGATCCTAACGAGTCGGTGTTTGGGGGAATTAGAGTTTTCAAGGTTAAATAAATTGTGCAACAGGAAATCGCGATCCGCGATTTCCCAACGAGATCTGAGCCGTTCATTTCGAGGACGCTTGGCAATCATATAACACTATCGGTGAAATCTCCACAGGAGGGATTCATTAGATATTGGGAGTCCTGAAAACATAGCAAAAGGAATTGTGAAATCACGAAACGCGATTTCCTGATAAGCCAAGGGACAGTGGGGCCCATCGAAGAGTCGGCGGTGGACAGGAGGCATCGGGTATCGAGATATCGCGAGTTTTGTGGACAAGGTGTCCACGCACTACAAAATTGCGAACCCCTAAAGCCGACGTAGTTAACTTAACTCTTAACCCTTGATTAAAAGAATTAATTAATGATGGTTTAATTAAGACCTAATTATATCGCGAGATCAGAGATCGGGGTTTCAGGATTCAATATGCGTCGAATCTTTGTTATGGGAAACCCCGAATCCCGACAGGAGTTAGGACTATGGTCACATAGGTGTAGGTCACATGGACCTCAGTGTAACCGGAAAGTCTAACACGGAAGGAAGAGGCGCATCGGGTATTGGGATATCAGGAATTTTGTAGGCACAGGATTCATGCAAATCGATAGCGCGATATCTGAAATCTCGATAAGGAATAAGGTTGCGGTCACAAGGCAAGGTCGTGTGGATCACGAGCATAACTTAGGGGCTAAAGCACTGGGAACATGTTGGATATCGAGAATTCATCGAGGCAGAAGCTCTCGACATCGGGCATAAGGAAACCCCGAAACCCAAAATTTAAGTGGGGAAATTTTACATTTAGGAGCCAAGGGTCGTGAGCAATACAAAAGACAAGGCATATGCCTCTAACTACATGCACATGCATATACGAATAAAAGGATAAATAGAAATGAATTAAATTAAAAGAAGAATACCAAAATTCGTAGAGAACGAGAATTACAAGCAAATCATTTTGTTCAAAAGAGGAATTTACCATTCATTACCACAGCGTAAGGACGGTTTGTGCAAATTCTTAATTCGAATAACCCCGCATTCTTCATGAAGGTACTGAAACTATGCACAACTGGCAGACTAAATCATACCTCTTACCATAGTTGAGGGAGAGCTCCGCAATGTGTACAGACAAGGGATTGATTCCCAAATATTTCAGAGAGACTGGACTCCAGGTCCTGCATCTTGTCAGTGGCCACCTCAATATACTATGTTTCTGCAAAACGAATTGGAGCATATATAGCACTAACTAGCACTAGTGAAGTGCTCAGAACGACGGTGAGGATGTGAGCCATGGCAAGGGAGATTTTGGAAACCTCTGAGCAGAGCACAGGCAGATCTGTGGTGGACAAATACTGATGCGAGGCAAGTCCTAGCAGATGAGAAAGTGGGACAGAGGAAGGACGCGTGTAGAGTTGAAAGGCTGACAGATGTAGAAATTGGGGGCTAGATACGAGGGAGCTTATGAAAGCCAGATGAGCACGTGGAACCCATGCATGCTTGAACCCTTGGGTATATGCTAAAATTATTTTTAATATATATAATATAAAGTGTTTTAAAATATATATATATAATTTAAATAAATTGAACAATTTGGTATCGATAATAAAGGTCATGTTAGTTTAAATTAAAGTGAAGCTAATTTGGGTTAAAGTAGTTTAATAATAATTCAACTATGTTATTAAAGTGTAAGGTTAGTCTACCTTAAAGTTGATGTTAACCAAGATTAGATGCTTAATCCTAACCCAAACCTAGCCAATTCCCCTGATGGAGTAATGTCTGTTTACAGACAAGTAAAGAAAACTTACGCCTAACCCTGTTTCTAAGTTTAAGTATCACCAATTTGAAACGTCCTTGAACTCACCCGGATAACTTTGGGATGATCCAGGTTAAGTTATACAAGATGGCCAGGACTCGAAGGGGTCGAGGCAGGGGAGCATCGTCACGGGCACCATCGACACCATCAACACCACCAACACTACCAGCACTGCCACAACCATTGCCCGAACTAGCCCTCATACTGTGCTCATTGGAAGCCATTAACGAAACTTTAAATGGGCACCAACCAGCAGGGACTGAAGTGGAACCCCCACCATCTAGAATGGGTAATCCAGAAGCATCAAGGAACTCAAGGGGAGAATTTCCACCTGAATACATCACAAGAGAGTTGCAGAAGATCAAACTTCCAAAGTTTGTCGGGGGTCGCACCAGTGAACACGCAGAAGCATGGTTGGAAGGCATGACAAGGTGTTTTCCCCTAAGGGACTATGCATCCAATTCAAAGGTAAAGATCACAATTTTCCAGTTAAGAGATAATGCATTGAACTGGTGGGGCAACTTGGAAAGACAACTACACCTTACCCCAGACACAGTATCTTGGGAACTTTTCGAGGAGAGGTTCCGGAGGAAATATCTACCAGCATACTATGAGGAACAACAAGTAGGGGCATTTCATGCCCTAGTCCAAGGAAACAAAACTGTAGAAGAATATGAGATAAGGTTTATGGAATTGGTCAAGTATGTTTCGTATATGGACAATGACCAACGACAGGCGGAGCGCTTCATTTATGGATTGAACCCAAAGATCATAGGTATGGTAAGGATGTGGAAACCGTCTTCAGTGGCAGAGGCAGTAGAAAATGTGTGTTATGTAGAAGAACACATGAACTTAACAAGTGGTACAAGATCGACATTTCCACATCGCCCTGGATTCGTAGGAAAGACCCCAAGGACATTTACTAGGGGAGGGGGCTCAAGACCACCACCTTATGGTAACAGATTCATGCCAAGGACAGTAGATGCAGGGATCTCAATGGAAGCTAGTGCAGCATCTCGTTCATCGCCAATGGTGCAGACAGACCCACGACCATCTCGAGGAGAAGCTAGTAGGGGGAGGGGTTCCAGGGGAAGGAAATCATTTTGGAATCAGTCACATAACAGTGCACCGATTCAATCTCGTATTGCCTGTTGGAGATGCAAAGGACCCCATTACGAACAAGACTGTCCAGAGTTACAATCAGGGTTTGTGCATAGAGAAGGAAAGGCACCAATGGGAAGGTCAGGTAGCAACCATCATATTTGCGCAGCGGTTAATAACCGCCAGGCCGAACATCAATCCACCGTAGTGGAGTCGTCAGGTACGCTAAATCATAGTAATGTTAAAATTTTGTTTGATTATGGTGCGACAGATAGTTTCATTTCACCATCTGCATTAGAAAAGAGTGGGCTGGCAGCCTGTGAGCACGATGACTTTAAACAAGTCGAGATGGCTTCGGGGGAAAAACAAGCTGTAGGACCTAGTGTCGATAATTGTATAGTAGACCTAGGAGTGTGCACTACAAGGTTGAAGGTATACGTCACTGCTCTTGGAGCATATGACCTAATCATTGGAATGGATTGGTTAGCAGCTCATTGAGCATTGGTAGATTGTTTCACCAAGAAAGTAGTTTGTATTGATGATGAAGGAAGACCAATAGAGATCCAAGGTGCACAGAGAAAAGTGTCATTACGATTTATATCAACTATGAAGGTCAAGTGATGCTTGAGACAAGGGTGTCGACTTTATGTAGTGGAGGCAGTGAAAGAAAGGAAGGGATGCTCATTGGATCAATACCCGGTTTTGTTAGAATTCCAGGATGTTTTTCCAAACGAGTTACCAGGGTTACCTCCGGAGAGGGAGCTTGATTTTACTATTGAGATAAAACCTGGTGTAGAACTAATATCCAAGACTCTGTATCAAATGACAACACCAAAACTTTGTGAATTGCAAATACAGTTGAAGGAGTTACTAGACTTAGGGCTAGTAAGGCCTAGTGTCTCACCTTGGGGCGCACTGGTAATTTTTGTAAAGAAGAAGGATGGATCCTTACGACTGTGTATAGACTACAAGGACTTGAATCATGCTACAGTGAAAAATAGGTACCCAATGCCGAGAATAGATGACCTCTTCGATCAGATGAAAGGAGCAGCGGTATTCTCAAAGATCGATTTGCGATCTGGGTATCATCAGTTAAGGATTAAGGAAAATGATATCCCAAAAACTGCCTTTCGAACTCGATTTGGACATTATGAGTTTGTTGTGGTACCTTTCGAATTGACTAATGCGCCATCAATGTTCATGAGCCTCATAAACGGTGTATTCTGGAAGTATTTAGATCGGTTTGTACAAGTTTTTCTGGATGACATTCTCATCTATTCCAGGAATGAAAGAGAACACGAGGAACACTTGTGAATAGTGTTGTCTTTCCTTAGGGAGAACAAATTGTATGGGAAGTTTTCAAAGTGTTCCTTCTTCCATAAAGAGATCCACTATTTGGTTCATATCATTTCATGCGAGGGAATCTTGGTAGACCCAGAAAAGGTAAAGGGCATTCTGGAATGGCCAGTGCCGAAAAATGCTCATGAGGTGAGAAGCTCCATGGGGCTAGCGGGTTATTACCGGAGATTTGTGGAAGGATTCTCAAAAATAGTGAAACCCATCACCACTTTGCAATGCAAGGGGGTCAGGTATGAATGGACAAAAGAATGTAATAGTGCATTCATTGAGCTTAAGAAGTTACTAACTAGTGTGCCAATTCTACGAGTGCCAGATATGGAAAAGGACTTGATGGTCTGCACAGATGCCTTGAAACAAGGGTTGGGGGCCATGCTAATGCAAGATGGAGGAGTGTTAGCTTATGCGTCAAGGAAGTTGAAAAAGCATGAAGAGTTATACGCGACTCATTATTTAGAGTTGGCAGTTGTAATGCTAGGTCTGAAACTTTGGAGGCACTATCTTGTTGGACAAAATTTTGAACTCAAGACAGACCATCAAAGCTTAAAACACCTCTTCACTCAAAGAGATTGGAATGCCAGGCAAAGGCGATGGTGTGAGTTTATGAGTGAGTATGATTTTGGTATTTCATATATAAAGGGAAAGGAAAATGTGGTCGTTGATGCCTTGAGTAGGAGACCACGTATCTTCTCCTTGGTGACCTTAAAGGTCAGTTTGAGTGAACAGGTGTTGGCACAACTACTAGGAGACAGTTGGTGTTTAAAGGTTACTTCAAACCTCCAGAGTGGGAGACATTTAGAACCAAAGTGTGAAGGATATAATCGAGAAACAGACGGATTGTTAAGATATCAAGGAAGGATGTATATCCCGGAGAATGGGGATATTAGAAGCATCATACTGAAGGAAGCCCATAGATCACTTTATTGTGCGCATCCAGGCATGAAAAAGATGTATGCAGAGATGAAGGAACTCTTCTTTTGGGTAGGCATGAAGCGCGATGTAGTCCATTTCATCTCCATATGCCTAGAGTGTCAATCACCATCACCCGACAAGCCTCCTACAACCACATGACATCCCTATGTCCAAGTGGGAAGTCATCTCAATGAATTTTGTTGTAGGGTTGCCACTCACATCCCATAGACACAATGTCATTCTTGTGATAGTGGATAGGTTAACCAAGAGTGCTCATTTCATTCCGGTTAGATACACATATGATGTTACTTATGTGGCTCGAGTGTTCATGAGAGAGGTTATCCATTTGCATGGGATACCTAAGAGGATCATTTCAGATAGGGACTCTAGATTCACTTCTAGATTTTGGACGAGTTTACAACCAGCATTGGGAACTCTATTGAACTTAAGCATAACTTATCATCCTGAAACAGATGGGCAAACTGAGAGAGTAAATCAAGTCATGGAAGGCATGCTTAGGATGTACGTAATGGATAATCAAACCTAGTGGGAGAAGCACCTACCTTTGGTAGAGTTTTTCTACAATAACAGTTATCATAGTTCCATCAGAATGCCACCATACGAAGCTTTGTATGGAAGTCCATGCAGAACACCATTGAGTTGGGATAGACTAGAAGACTGAGTAACAGTTGGTCCAGAATTGATTCAGGAAATGGAGGAATAGGTGATTCAGATCAGGCAAAGACTAAAGGAAGCTCAGGATAGACATAAAAGTTATGAAGATGCACACAAGATCGACCAAAATTATGAAGTGGGGGACCAAGTTTTCATTCGTATCAGGCCTAATAAGAGTACCATACGGTTCGGAAAGGGGACAAAGTTGCACCTCGGTTTATAGGGCCATTTAGGGTCAAAGAGAAAATTGGACCCGTTGCCTATCGTCTCGTGCTGCCACCCCACTTGCATAAAATTCATAATGTATTTCATGTATCTATTTTATGTCATTATGTTGCTGATGAATCACATAAACTAAATTGGGAAGAATTGCAGGTATCGAACGTGGGAACCCTCACGGTAGAACCGTTACGCATACTGGACCGTAGAGTCCGACAACTCAGGAACCGTCTGGTAGACCAAGTTAAGGTCCAGTGGGACAAGTATAGTCTAGGATCTACTACTTGGGAGGACGCCGAGACACTATGGTGAGACTATCCATCACTATTTTGACCGCCTCAAGAATGTGTTTCTTGAAGGAGGGGTGTAGATAACACCACCTTTTGACTTAGACGACCAAGATTACCTAAGGCCTATGCACTTTATTTCCTAGTCACAATGAAACTATTAAGTGATATAATTAAACTTTAAACTTATGAACAGTAATGAATGTATAAGTCTTATTGATGATGATGCATGTAATGCAATCTATTATGTGAATGAAAATTTTATGAATGTTTAAATGCTATTGATGATGATGTATATGATGCGACATATTGTGAGAAAGAGAAATTGTTGAATGTTTAAATACCATTAGAATGATGTTGGATACGATGAAATCTATTTTGGTAAATGATAATCTTGCGAATGTGTAGAGAGTATGAATTATGGGATATTGTGAAATCTAATTCAAATTGGAAAACTTTGATGTTAATGTATTGGTACGGGATACCAAATCGAAATGATGATATTATGCAAATTATATGATGATAATGCATAGAAATGTATGAGTTGTGTTGTAGACTAATCTGCAGGTTATGGGTTATGAAATAGCCAAGTGATAATGATGATGAGAGTGGATATCAAGACCACTAACCGAGAAACATTGTGGCATGGATAATGTATGAGAAACTATATTGATTAGGATGCATTGCTATGATATGTGGACTAGTGCATGATTTTGATACTAACATTGCCCAAAACTGAATAAACGATGACAAAACCTCCAGCAACACAGTGCCCCTGTATGTTCCATTATAGGGTGTTGACCATAGTTCTGTTAGGAGGGGTGGAGGCATTTCCCACCGAGTATCCTCCATTATAGGGTGTTGACCCTGGTTCTATTAGGAGGGGTGGAGGCATTTCCCACCGTGTATCCTCTGAAACCTGAAGTCCTAGGAGGATGGTGTTGGTTCACGCTCCCCAAGACGTGTGATGAAGACTGTCAGTTGCCTGCTAGGGAAGCTTGGTCGAGATAGCGACACTTCCACTTACGGGTTCTATTTGGAATTAGGCCAATATAGTTGGCGCTCCAAGATAGTCTAGCAAAGGACGAATAGGAATGGAGTTGGAAGTAGGTTAGGGAGGAAGGATGAGTAGAATAGTTGAGACTATATGGAGATCTGTCTTGTGGTGGGATTTGATGAAGAAAAATGTGCATATATGAATATTCATTATTATGTAACTAAACCACAGTTGTTTAAAATAAATTATTGAGCTGGATCCTTGTGATTAAAGAATTTCTCTAACAATTGATTGACTGTTGTCTTTTATAAAAGACTAGTCTTGCTGATTGGACTGAATGTATACATAAATTACTAAAGGATGAAAGTTTGAATATTAGTACATGCACGAGACTTACATGTACTAGCTACACATGCATTTCTTGTACATATAAACTAGTATGTATGAGCTTTCTTGACTTACTTACTGATAATGTCAGTTACTTGTTGTGAATGTGTGAACCATGTTTTTTTCTTTGTACCATCAGACACCTTAAGCTTTGGGACGAAGTTTCTTGAAGGGTGGGTGTATGTAACGACCCTAATTGGATACATGCTTAAATATTATAAAGTAAAATTAATTAAAAGAAATTAATTATGGTTAATCGAGTAATAATTCAAACTACAGATCACATTTAATGACCTGTGAAATAAAATTAATAGATCAATGAAAAATGATATAAAAATGGTGGCGTATGCAAAGAGGGATATCCATGGATCCCGAGAAGATAAAACATTAACTCATGACGAAGGAAGGAGGATGGAGGGTGGTTGAAGGAGTAACTGCAGGAGTCAGTGAAGGAGGAATAAGGGGGAAAAGGAGGTGGACGTGAGGGGGATGATTAGTCGATAGAGGAGGGATCCCGAGGACTGCGGTTTGCTATGGGCAGAGATATTTCTGAGGACTTTTGGGACTTGCTGTGAGTACAAAGTTTTGGCACTGTGGCTTTTGATCAGGGGAGGCACTGAGTTGCTAGAGGTTTTGGGCATGGAGGACTAGGATATTCGTAGATATCCTAGAGCTAGGTAGTTTTCCTAGTTGGCAGGGAGGAAAATAGTTTTGGACAGTTATTTTCTGCTTGTGGCAGGATTGATCTGGGTAGCAGGTAACAGGAAGGCAACAACAAGGCACAGTGGCAACAACAATTAGCATCAGAACCAGGTACTTTGTTAAGTTATGTATTTATTTCCTTTTGTCATGAAAGCAATATTTATTGATAAATATAAGTTATTGAAGTTGTTGTTATGAGAATCACTATTATGCTAAGAAGTTATTGTTTCAGTTTACCCAAATAATTTTTTTATGAATCTTAATGATGTTTAGAAGTATATGGGCATTACATACTAGTCCTTATTCTTCTTATGTGGTCATGGTACTTAAGAAATAAGGTACTTGGCGCATGTGTCCTGACTTTCATGCCCTCAATAAACTCACCATCAAGGACAAATTTTCAATTATTGTCATCGATGATCTCTTGGATGAGTTGAGTGGTGCTCAATACTTCACTAAACTTGATGTTTGTTATAGCTACCACTAGATATGTATGCAAGACGTTGACATACCCAAGACTTCCTTTCGAACTCATGAGGGTCACTATGAGTTCTTGGTCATGCCCTTTGGCCTATGTAATCCCCCCTCCACCATACAAAGCCTCATGAATCATTTATTTCATCATTTTCTTTGTCATTTTGTCTTAGTTTTCTTTGATGATATTCTCATCTATAGTAAAACTTGGCAATCCCATATTTTCCATTTGGATCAAGTTCTCCATCTAATCTTTCAGCATCAAATTTTCCTCAAACACTCTAAATATTCCTTTGTCACCTTGGAAGTCGAGTACTTGGGTCATATTGTTTGAAAGGCTGGTGTCCGGGTGGATCCTACGAAGATTGAAGAAATTTTGGATTGGCCTTAAGTACCCAAATACTATCAAAATCTTGCATGGTTTTCTGCATTTACAAGGCTATTATCACAAGTTTGTTCAGAATTTTGGAAAGATTGTGGCGCCTCTCACTGCTCTCCTTAAAATGAATTCTTTCACTTGGACTCTCACAGTTGATCAGGCCTTTCAAGCATTGATGAAAACTATGTGCACTACTCCGTTCTTGTCCCTTACTAATTTCACAAAGATCTTTGTCCTAGAATGTGATGCCTCCGGGAGAGGAATTAGAGCAGTCCTTATGAAAAAGGGTAGACCTTTGACCTTTACCAGCAAATAATTGTCAGAATTCCATTTGGGCCAATCAATATATGAAAAGGAAATGTTGGCTATTTTTCATGCAATGGATCTCTGGTTTCCTTATCTCTTGGGTCAACACTTCCAAATTAAGACAGATCATCAAAGCCTTAAGTATTTTTTTGAACAATGAATTTCTTCTCCATAGCAACAAAAATGGGTAACTAAGTTCTTTGGATATGATTATGAGATCATTTATAAGAAAGGAAAAAAAATGTGGTTGCTAACACTCTTTCTCAAAAATATGAAGATGAAGGGTCCCTTTTCTCCCTATCTTTCATTTTACTCGATTGGCTCCAAGATTTTCACCATGAATGGATACAAGATCCTAAAATTTCAAATATGATCCAATAATTGCAACACAATTCTCCAATTTTCTCAGGGTACTCTCGACACAATGATGAGTTTCACTACAAAGGTCATTTGTATTTAAGTAAACAATCATAACTTAAATCCATGGTGCTTTCTAAGCTTCATGCTACACCGATAGCTGGGAGTTCAGGGTTTACCAAAAATTATGACAAGGACAAACATTCTTTTTTTGGGGATGGTATGAAAAATGATGTTCACACTTTTGTGGAAGAATGTGATGTTTGTCAATGTAACAAGGGAGAAACAATCAAATCCCCTGGCACACTAGAACTGCTTTCAATTCCACCCTCTATTTGGAGAGACATATCTATGGATTTTATTGTGGGATTATCTAAATCAGGAAATAAGTAAGTCATCATGGTGGTAGTTGATCATCTTTCCAACTATGCTAATTTTTTTTCTCTCCAACATCCATTTACTGCATCCATTTTGGCTCAACTTTTCATAGATCATGTCTTCAAGCTTCATGGCATACCTCATTCTATTGTTTATGATCGATATCCCACTTTCAATAACAATTTTTGGCAAGAACTATTCAGGCTATAGGGCACCCAATTTCATCTCAACACCACCTATCATCCCTAGACTAATGGTCAAACTGAAGTTTTCAATAACTATTTGGAGACTTATTTGAGGTGTTTTTTCTCTGAAAGGAAAAAATTAATGGGCTAAATGGTTACCATTAAATGAATTTTGGTACAACACTTCTTACAATACAACTACTCACATAATTTATTTTGAAGCACTATATGGACAAAAGCCACCTTTTGTTCTCTCCTACATGTCAAGTGTCTTGAAGGTTCAAGTGGTTGACCAAACACTTACAGTTTGAGAAGATATTCTCTGTAACCTCAAAGAGAATTTGGTCATGAATCATAATCTCATGAAGAAACAAGTCGATCAAGGTTGCTTATAACGTCGTTTTTTTGAAGGAGACCAGATATTTATTCGACTGCAACCTTATAAACAAACTTCACTCAAGGCCGAACATTGTCAGAAATTGGCGCCCAAATTTTATGGTCCGTATACAATTCTTAAGCTCGTGGGACATGTGACCTATTAGTCATCTTTTCCTAGTTCTTCTAAGCTCCATCCTATTTTTCATGTCTCCTTCTTAAGGAAAGTGATTGGAGCTAAGTGCCAAAATCAAACCACGCTTCCCGAGTTGGATGAAGAAGAATCCATCTGGTTGCAGCCACAAGAACTTTTGGACCAGTGTGAGCGTCATCTTCGTCATCACACCATCAAGGAAGTGTTAGTCTAGTTCAAAGATACAACTCTAGCAGATGCGACCTGGGAGTCAGCTAACATTCTACAACAATTTCCTCTTCTCAAGTCTTGAGGAAAAGGATGATTTTAAGGGAGAGGGAATCTTAGAGACCTAACCTACCTAAACCCTCAAGTGGGTAGAATAATATATTTCCATGTAATAAAGGTCAATATTAATAAGGCCTTGCAATAATGAGTTGAATAAGTCAAATGTAAGAAGACTTAATATACACTTTTGCTTCTAGAAGGATCTTCCTCTAGATTGTTCTTTTGGATAGATAGATTTAGTATAAATAAGATTAGAGGGTATGATAATTTTTGTCTTGGATATTATTGTAATAGAGCTCTACTCTGTTGGAGGTTACCCCCTCAAAGAGGCAAGTGAACATTGCTATCATTAATCAAGGTGCTCTTTCTGGTGTTATTCTGGTATTATTCAGGTATTGTTCTAGTTATATCATTGTTGTTCTACCATTTCTAGCTAAAATATTTATGTTATGCATACTATTTTATATCTAGAATACTACAATGCGGAGAGAATATCTCTTTCACAGTCAAATAGCTAGGGGTGTAGGCATAGTTTGACTTCTCACTCCAATGCTACCAGAGTGTTGGGAAAACCTAAACTTCCACCAAGGTTGTTTAATTGAAACTTTTATATTAAGAGAATTTTTTGTTAATTTACTCGCAATCATGGTCATATGATTTACAAACATTAAATATTGTTGGGTATTTGTTATATTATTTTCACATAGTTCAACAAGATTAGGTCACAAGGGGGTTGTATGAGGGTCGTAGCTCCTTTGTTGGTGGAGCCAAAAAATCCCTCCCAATAGAAAAATCATTGATAGATTTTTATCGAGTGGTTATTATGAGTATGTTTTTTTTCCTTTAGTGATTTTGTGCCACAAAGTTTTGTGGTATATGGTAATGTAATTCTGGTTAAGGAACTATGATTGAATTCTAATCCAGGGTTAATCGATTAGTGTTTTTTAAGATGTTGCTAGATACTATATATTGTATTGTAAACAATGGATAAGAAGAACAAAATTAGAGGTGTGGAACTAAAACATGATGTTGATTTTTTCGGTTAAATTTCCAGGATAACTATTTGTATACACTGTGACTGAATTTGTTTTTCTTTTCAATATTAAAAATTTATATGTACATTAAATTACTATAAAAGTTTTAAAACTTACAAATACAACCTAAATAAATTTCAAATATAATGCATGCCCATGAAGCATATATGTTTCCTTCGCGATTTCTTATAACAAACCCTTTTCCATCCCTTTTTCCTCTAAGCTCATCTCTTTCTTATAATTAAAGGCTTTGGCTAAGTGATTAATCCATCTTCAATAAAAGAAAATGGTATACCGTTCTTATGAATTCCCACCCATGAAATTAGATGCACCAATAACCATAAGAAGAGGCAAATCCAATAATAGTATATATTGTCATGATTATAAATTTAGTAAAATATGAATCTCATAAGGATTGATGTATTGTTGACAATTAATCTAGGTATGCACTTCGTTACCGTTGAAACAACAAAAGATAGGAAGCTATGCGTCCTCCTAATATCCTAGATTATCTTAGACTCTCAAACCTTCTTAGATTCTCAAACCTTGTGCAAGAAGTCCAAAATATTTGAGAGTTTTCCACATGGTCTCCGAGAAATTAATGACATTGTTTTCTTGCTTAATTCGTTGAAACCATTAAATCCTCTAAAAAAAATTAGGATCCAATATTATCTTTCTATTAAAATTATAATACCTCTTGTTTAGGAACATCTATAATTTTTTTATTAAGCTTTTGCTTAAGAACTTCCATAATTTTTTTATTAACCTTTTGCTTAAGAACTTCCATAATTTCTTTTATTAGTTTTAAGTCTAATTTTTTTTATAACTATTATTTATTCGAATCATTTTTATTAGTTTTCTCCACCATCAAAATTCATTTAATTGAACTGTAAAACGTACTATGCTTCTGAGATATTATGAGATTAAATTATCTTTATACATACAAGATTAAATTATGTTTACAAATGCAAAATACTTACGAATTAAACAAATAAATGTTTTTAATATGTTAAAACAGTTATGTGGATCAAGCTACACACAACTATGTTGTTCACATTCATCAGATTGAGTAGGATCGACTCGTGTATCGCACTCACTGTGTGCTACTGGGATTCGAGGTCAGATTTGAATGTGTGCGTATTGGACGTATCGACATAATAATCGGATGGACTGCACTAAAGGCAAAATCACAAAGCCCTATAGTCGACTAGAGTGTGTTCGAGTGTTTCAAGTAGAAACATAGGAAAATAGTGGCTGAATTCAGCAAAAAAAGTATGTGAACTTTGAGGTATGTTAACATTCAAGCATTTTATGCTAATCTTTATATGTCTTCTCGTCTTCTGGTTGAGAAGGGAAAAACATGAATCAAGAATTCAAGTTAGCTTATAAATACCCACACTTATTGATACTTTTAAATATTTGATAAAATATAAATTATCAATGATAATGATCTTGCACTTCTCCAACATCATGACTTAAGTTGTCAATTCTGACCTAATCTCTCTTACAGATCTAACCTTTTTTTAAGTTCTTAGCTTTGTAAGGGAAACTTTGTCTTCAAATATGTGTTTCTCATATGAAATAAAATAACGTTAATCAATTCTGACCTACTCTCTCCTACAAATCTAACCCTTTTATTTTAAGTTGTTATTTTTGTAAAGGAAACTTTGTCTTCAAATATGTGTTTCTCATATGAAATAGAATAACTTTTATATGGATCTCCACTTTAAGAGGAAAACCCTATTATTATAGTATTATTGTGGTAGTTTTTTTTTTTTTTTTTTTTTTATCTTCAAATATGTGTTTCTCATATGAAATAAAATAACTTTTACATGGATTTCCTTACATGGATCTCCACTTTAAGAGGAAAACCCTATTATTGTGGTAGGTTGTTGGTAGGCTGTGTTTCTCATATGAAATAAAATAATTTTTATTTGAATCTCCACCTCCACCTTAAGTGTTTCTCATATAAAATCTATTTTATATGTACCTCCACTTTAAGAGGAACAAAAAAGAGTATGTCCAGACAACGACTATCGATTCCTATATATTCCTCTACCACTCAACCAGATCTTCTATATCAATCATCCCCGAGCAATCTCATTTATGGTCGTCGCGCTCTACCTGATAACCCAGACAGAGTTGCCTTTATATGGTTTCTGCTGCAACATCCAAAGTAGGCAGGATTAAGTAACTCCCTTCTGATCCTTTTCCGTCCTTCCTCTTAGGCGTTAAACGAGTCAAAATTGGAGCCCCGCTTTTATTAAACCCTATTATTGTGGTAGTTTGTTGTTGGATATTGAATAAAAGTGAGTCATGAGTTTTTTTTAGTTTTTTTAAATATTCCATTACAATGATACAACAATAAATGTAAAAGTTTAAAGTATCTAAACTACTAATTAAGTTTCCAAGCTCATGTTATGATTAAAACTGAAAATTTCTTTTTCAAAAAATTTAATATGGTTATTCAAATCATTTTTAATTTCTATTATTTAACAATAACTTTTTATCACAAACTATGCACAACAACTATAATACTTAAAAAAAAATCCTTTCTAACCATTTATACAAACAATATACAATTTATAAGTTTAACAATAACCAAATAAATATTAAATACACAATAAAATTTCCTTCCTAACAATTTATACAAACAATATACAATTTATAAATTTAATAATATCCAAATAAATATTAAATACACAATAACACAAAAATTTGTATAAGTTAAAAATAACCAAATAAACATTAAATACACAATAATATAAAACTTTAAATAATAAGCCAACTCCAAATAAACACTAAATACACAATAATGTAATATCAAACTTTAAATAACAAGCAAACTCCAAATAAACACTAAAAACAAGATTATATAAAACTTTATATAACAAACCAACTCCAAATTAAATCTGTAATTATATATTACAACACTATGTGTGTTTATTTTCTATAAAGTTACAATGAATTTGTATTAACATATTAAAATGTTCTTCATGTTTTTATATTAAAAAAAAAATAGAAAGATTTGGAAAGACAATTTTTTTCATTAGTATAAAGATAACATGAATTTATAGAGATACAATGTTGAATATCATTTTAAAATTGTTTCAATTTTGATTGATTTCTTTTATAATTTGATTTGATAGTTATGTGAAATTCTACACCTTAAAAAATAATAAATATTATTATTCTAAATTTATGTATTAAAAAATTTATGGATAAGAATTGTGTATAGTTTTTGGTAACAAAAAAAAAGTTGATATGATGTAAGAGAGTGTTGTGTAAATATATTACAAAGATTCTATAGCCATTGGCATTAGGTAGATACGTTGTTGAAAGTAATAATTATTCAAAATAGTTAATAATAAAATGTAATAAAGTAAGGCTTAAAGAGCATATAGTTGATAAAATCACTCATTGCAGACACTCATCTAACTCAAAGTATCTTATTTTCTTTGAACAAACAAAAATCTTAGCCTCATCCAAACCCACCATTCATATTCTTAACCATTGACCTCCATCTTTGTAAGTTTTCCCCTCATTATTCTTATTTTTATTTTTAGGCTTTTCTAACAAAAATGACACCAACTGTGGATTATCCGGAAATTAATCTCGAAACTACTCACCACGGAAATATGAAAACATCCATGATCACCCTTATTTCTTTCTTTATCACTTCCTAAGTCTCCCTTTTTTTGTTGATACTCTTTTTTCTTTACAATTTTTTTTGTCTCTTTCACCCATTAGTGGAGTTCCATATCTCTTTACTACCATCTATCTCTATCTCTAAGATATTTTCATTATTGCTTTATCAATTATCCAACTCTTTTTATCATATCACCTTCCTGCCTAACTTCCTTCTTAACATTAACTACAAATCTTTATTACAAATTTAACATTCTTACATAATTTTCTTAACCTCAAAATTTCTCTAACCTTCACAATTTCTTCTCTCTATTGTAATATTTTCCTTCATTCATCATTTCCCTACCCTAATATTATCCCACATCACACTTACTATATCTCAAATTTTTTTAAATTCCTCACTTTACTCTTAAACATCCTCATAATTTTTTTTTAATTCCTCACTTTACTCTTAAACATCCTCATATTTTATTCTTTCTCTTCATTATTATCTTTATCCACTCTCTTCCTACAATTTTATTATTAATACCCTCCTCCTACTCCCCCCTACTTTCCTCCATTATTAGTGTAATATTACCTTTCCCTTCTCGTCTCCATTTGATACGGAGTACTTTAGCTTATTTATTTAATTATTTATTTAATGTGATATTGTTAATTATTCTCTTTAATATATTATATTTTATTGTTAACTATTTTGAACAATTATTATTATCAACAACCTTTTTATCCATTGCCAAAGATTATAGTCTCTCTCCTATATTTACTCCAACACTTTTTTAAATCATATTAACTTTTTTTTGTCCTTCATGATAAATGGAGTGTCCACTCTAAATATTGGACTTTTCTTATATAAATGTTTTTTACAATCTTATATATTCATGTTTAAAAAATTGTAATACTAATAAATTTAAATTTATGTATTCATGTTTACAAATAATACTAATAAATTTAACTATTTATATTTTAAGTAATTACATTTTAAAAACTTGTGATTAAATTTGAAGTAAATGTTAATACTAATAAATTAAATTATTTATATTTTAAAACTTGTGATTAAATTTAAAGTAGATGTTAATCCATTCAACAATCCAAAATATTTTAAAATTAGATATAAAAATATTTTAAAACTAAAACATCAACATTAATAATTAATAATGAATGGTATGATAGGAATCACCAACAGTTAGTTAATCATTTCAGAGAAACCCCTAAAACTTTAAGCTAATATAATTAGTTTTTCTTTATACGATGAATTTAAGAAATGAATGAATTTAAGAAATAGTAGAAGAAGAGAAACAACATGGTATTACCAAGAAACAAATGAATTCCAAAAACATTACAGGAAAAAGAGAAACAACATGAGAAATTAAACATGATGTTACCAAGAAATTTTAATCCTAAATTAAAGTTTATAAATAATTACGTCGAAAGGCGTACACCTATTGAGAATGGGCAGATTTAATAGGGGTTTAGTGCTTAATAAGTTTTCTATGGACAAGATTAAGTATGACTGGAATATTCTTAGTAGTCACACAAAATAAATGGCTGTGATTTCAATCATTAACTTCCTAGCCATTATAAAGACATCTCTTTATGTCTTTACTTTTTTACATTTACCTAATCATATTTAAAAATTACTTTGATAGCTAACTGATTGTCACTTAAGTGATTAACAGAAATTAAAATATTAACACAAGATAAATGAAACTCAACCGTTTATTTGTTAATCAATAATAAAATTTAATATATTCTTTTAAAGATTCGTTTCATCTTATAAATCTTGCGACTTTCACCAGCAACTATTTAGCGACTGTACTAGTTAATAATAATAATAATAAGACAGTTAATTATGTCTACCATTTCGTACATGTACCCATGAGAAGTTATCCCCCTTCTTTTACTGGACATGCGACAATGGTGGACGGAGTATAAACCACGCGCCTCACGCATTTAGCTTGTGAACAAGTTTTCAGAATAGGTAATACTTCATTTACAGAAATCTTGACAAAACCATCTTATACCAAAGGTTTTTAAAATCCGATAGGATTTGATGTTAGAAGACAAATTAAAAAAAATAACTTGGAATGATTATCAACATACCTCATAGAGCTTTGAGAAATCCATCGGAGAACCTTCCAAAGCTTACTCGAAGCTGCCATCTTCGCATAACTCTGCTTGAAAAGCGTGAGTTTCTCTACATTCCCCGACAACATGAGTAGAGGCTCAATTTTTGCTTAATCTTCTGTAAATATTAAAATGGCATGATAAGGCTCAATTTTTGCTTAATCTTCTACATTCCCCGACAACATGAGTAGAGGCTCAATTTTTGCTTAATCTTTTGTAGAAAATAAAATGGCATGATAAGGCTCAATTTTTGCTTAATCTTCTGTAAATATTAAAATGGCACGATAAGACTAATTTATTATCACATCTATCTATGAAATGAAGTGATTGTATCGCATCCATCCAGGAAATTAAGTGATTGAGAAATAAAGAGGAAAACGTTGCCACACCATACATTGCCTATGTTTTATTAAAATGTTATTAGTCCCTACCTTTGGCATGGATTATAGTGAGTTTACTGGTTGAATTCCATCAATTCTTCCTTTTACTTAAATTTCCTCTTTATTTTCTAAGTTTTAAGTTTAATATAGGTAATTCTAATATTTAGATTTATTGTAATTAAAATAAATCAAAAACTTTTAATTCTGTTAAAAGTGATTGGATATCAAATTTAGGATCTTATTTCCTAGGCGATGAAAGAGTTCTTGAAAATTGGGTTTTTAATTAAATCACCAAGGGTTTCATTAAATATATCTTCATTTCCATCATCACTTGAAAATTGGATTTTAATTAAATCAGCTTTGCAGGCTTTGTCAACTGACAATGCAAAGCTGACACTATAGACATTGCAGTCTAAATTTTGTACGCTCCCTTGCCATGTGACCTTATCCCTCATCATCCACTCACCGCCTTGCCACTCGCTGCCTTAGCGCCTCCTTGCCACGCGCTGCCTGGGCGCCTCCTAAACACCCTGCATAATGCTATATCTTTAGGCAGAATAGTTCCTCACGTCCTCCAATAAACCTAAGACATGCTATATGATGGAAACAATGTACTTAGAAAGAGTCAATTAATTACAACATATAAATGAAAATGCCATAGGTGGTTTTATGGTGATCATCAATTTAATCTAGGAGTAAAGGAAATTTTGTAGTAAGAATCCACGAATTACCATAAATGAGTTGGCCAACGGTGAATCAGGTTACTTCAGTGGTTCTTTTTATAACATGAAATCCACGCCAACGTCTTAATGTTCCTGCATTAGCATCTCTTCTTTCATATAGCACCGAAGTTGTAGGGTACTGCCCCGGTGTTCAACTTTACTAAATTAGATTTGAATGTTCGTGAATTCTTCTTATTAATTAAGCATATTTTGTATACTATAGATTGATTGGTATCTTTCAATCTCCAATTTAAGATCCGTTTGGTGAGTAGTTACAATTTGTAGAGCATTGATAGTTTTATAATTATAATGGCGTTGAGAGTGGTGAGGTACCTGGCGGGGTTTCTCCTGATGAATTTCTGCATGTTTGTGATTGTCGTTGATATTGTTAGGATGTAATCATTTTTTACCGTCTGTTTAAACGATGAAACGATGGTCGTCTTGACCTTTCATGAATCAAGGGTTAAATCACTGATTTCTATTTTGTCTTACATTGCCTAAACGATTTCTATTTTGTCTTACATTGCTTAAACGGTGACCGCCTTAACCTTTCAAGGCAACCGAATTCCAACACCGCCTTGATTAAAATCTTTTAGAAGATCGAAGGGGCATTTTGTTAATGTTTAAATACGACAGTTGTAATTGTAACTTGTGATATGGAATATGACAGACAAGAAGCTTGAAAGTAATTTCTGAATAAAATTCTGTTATTGGAGTGCTCAGCGTTTATAATTTTGTTTTTGACTCATTGAGTATGTAAACTCTATTATGGCAATTTCTTCTTCGAATCATCTGTCGGTTTGAACAATTGAGTTGATCATCATCCAACCGGAAATTACCAAAAATCTCCAAGCGCTGAGCTCATGGCTTGTTCGTAATATTGCGAATATCCATTTCACGTTGTTTTTGTGTCAGGTGCATTTTCAACTACCGAGACCCGAAGTGGCCAAACCCACATCTTCTTCTCGCACATCGGGACTTTGCAACAATTGTTGAATCTTTGCATTTTGTATTTTTCCTCTTAAATTGTCGAGACCCAAAGTAGCGGGCTCCACACTTTTCTCGCCATATCGCAACTCGAGGGATTGTTGCATTTTGTTTTGTGTTGGGTGCTTCCAAACATCGATACCCAACACCATGAGGTCCCAGGCCCATAGCCTTCTCGCGACTTCGCGATTCGACAATCGTTGGGGTGTTTTGTTTTGGGTCGAGCGTTCGTAAACGCCAAAACCCCGAACCCCGATTGACCCATGATTATTCACATTTGGTATCAAAGTTGGCTACCTATCATGCAAGTGCTTAGTTCATTGCAGATTATTCCTGTTAGTGCCAAATTTTATTCTCTTATTTTCCTGCGTGAAGGTTTATTTAATTCCTCTCAGGTTCAGGTTCCTGTTCTGAGCGAGAAGTCATGTGACTCTTGGTGTATTAGAATGAGGATGATTTTGCATTCTGAGGATTTATGGACTTATATTATTGATGGTTATGTTGAGCTAGTTGATGCAGCAACAAAATTGGCTCTGTCTAATGCTGACCATGTTTTGCTGAAGGAAAACAAGAAGAAGGATAATAAAGCTTTTGGATTAATCCAGCAAGGATTAAATGAATCTATTTTTATGAAGATTTCTAGTGCTACATCTTCGAAGATGGCTTGGGACATTCTTGAAACTTGTTATCAAGGTGTGTCCAAGGTGAATATAGTCAAGTTGCAGAATTTGAGAAGGGATTTCGAAAATCTGAAGATGAAGGATAATGAAAGTGTTGATACTTTCATGACTCAAGTAATGAGTGTTGTGAACCAGGAAGTATGGAGATGATATTGAAGATATAAGAGTTATTGAGAAAGTGTTGAGATGTTTGCCCAAGAAGTTTGAACATGTTGTTGTACCCATAGAGGAATTTAAAGATTTAAGTCAAATGCAAATTGATGAGTTAACTGGATCTCTTGTTGCTCATGAATCTAGGATGTCTAGATATGAAAAAGGATCATTGGAGCATGCCTTCAAATCGCAATTTCATATTACCAGAGGTAGAGGCAGAGGAAGGTCTTATAATTGTGTAAGAGGAGGTGGATTTTCTGGTCTAAGGGACAACAGAACTGAATCAGTGTTTGAGGAGAAGTCTGAGAAAAATCCTCTTAATTTAAGAGGGAGCAACAACAAATCCTAGTAGAAAGAAAATCATATGTATGACAAAACTAAAGTACAATGTTAATATTGTTAGAAGTTTGGGCATTTCTCTAACAAATGTTGGAAGAAGTGAGCAGATGCTGGGAAGCAGTCTGCACATATCACAAATGAGTCTAAGGATCATCAAAATACTATGTTCTTGACTTGTAATGTCACTCAGGAAAGTGCTAATGATATTTGGTTTTCGGATAGTGGTTGCAGTAACCACATGACTGGTAATACGGACTTATTTTCTTCTATTGATACTAGTATTCAATCTTAAGTCAAACTAGGAAATGACATTAAGGTTATAGTCAATGGTAGATGTATAGTTCCAATTTACACTAAGAACAACTAGAGAAGAAATATTGATGATGTTTACTTTGTGCCTCGTTTAAAATGCAATCTTATTAGTGTTGGACCACTAATGGAGAAAAAGTACAGAGTGTTCTTCAAGAACAAGGTATGTACAATCTATGATAAATTTCGTCGCAAACAATTGATTCCAAGAGTAGAGATGACCAAGAATAGGATGTTTCCACTTGTTATGATAAATGATTTGAGTGGTTCTTTGAATGTTTCTAAAGGTGGAAGTTCAGATGAAACTTGGTTATGGCATTAGATATATGGTCATTTACATTTTGGTGGCTTAGATCTGTTACAGAATAAGAAGATGGTAAAGGGGCTTCCCTATATTCATCAACCTATAAGCTCTTATGAGAGTTGTATACTTGGGAAGAATCACAGATTGAAATTTGTTTCAGGTGTTTCCTACAGAGCAAAAACTCCATTGGAAATTGTCCATACAGATTTATGTGGACCTATGCAAACACCTTCTTTGAATGGTTGTATTTATTTTATGACTTTCATTGATGATTTTAGTAGGAAGACTTGGTTGTATTTGTTGAAACAAAAAACTGAAGCCTTTGATGTTTTCAAGAGGTTTAAGTCTATGGTTGAGAATGAGAGTGGTCGAACCATTAAAATATTAAGGTATAATAGAGGATCTGAATACAAACTTAATGAATTCATTGAATTTTGTAATATTCATGGAATTAAAAGGAAGCTTACTGCTTGATATACTCCACAACATAATAGAGTGGATGAAAGGAAGAATCAGACCATCATGGATATGTCTCGAAGCTTGTTGAAAGAGAAGCATCTTTCAAATGAATATTGGGGAGATGCAGTTCTTTGTTTTGTTTTTATCTTGAATAGAAGTCTGACCAAGACCGTGAGGGATCATGTACCTCAGGAAGCCTGGGATGGTAAGCCTTGCAATGTTTCTCATTTCATAATTTTTGGATGTGTTGCATTTGTGTATGTACCTGTACAAATGAAGAGGAAGTTGGATGACATAAGAGAGAGATGTATCTTTGTTGGATACAGTGAAGAGTCTAGGGCATATAAACTCTACAATCCCATGACCCATAAATATGTAATCAGCAGAGATGTTGAATTTAAAGAAGATGAAGCCTCGGATGGAAGTATTGACAAATCAATTTCAAAGGGAGTTGTGTTACCCTATGAAGATGATGATGGAGTTGACCAAGCTGAAGGAGATGGACATATGGTTCCACATGCACATACGCCTGCAGCAAGAATTCCAACAAGGAAAGCACCAGATTCCATCCCATCTCAGTTTAGAATGCCCAGAACTCATGAGCGTGGTGAGCCATCTGGACATGGTTGACATCAATCATATTCATAGGTAAGTAGTGAATCAAATCCCGCTTTATCTTCATTAAAAGACAGACTTAAAGGACAAACATAGAAGCTTAAGAGAATTGTATGATCATAATCAAGAAGTAGATCAGATTTCAAATTTTGCATTTATAGCTTATGATCTTGTTAGTTATGATGAAGTTGCTAAAGAGGATGTCTTGATAAAAGCAATGGATGAGGAGATTGATTCCATTGAAAGAAATAACACTTGGGATCTTGTCAATTTACCTGAAGGTAAGAAGAGCATTGGTGTTAAATGGGTTTATAAGACTAAGCTGAGTGTAGATGGTATAGTTGAAAAGTACGAGGCACGACTTGTAGCTCAGGGGTTTAGTCAGCAACCCTGTATTGATTGTAATGAAACATTTTCTCCTATAGAAAGAATTGACACTGTGAGGATGGTCTTAGCTATTGCAGCTTAGAATAGATGGATCATGCATTAAATGAATGTTAAGTTTGCATTCTTGAATGGGTATTTGGAAGAAGAGTTTTATGTTAGACAACCTTCAGGTTATGAGATTGATAATCATAGAGATAAAGTTTACGAGTTAAGGAAAGTTTTATATGGATTGAAGCAGGCATCTAGAGTTTGGTATAGCAGGATTGATGAATACCTGATCAGTGTTGGATTCAGCAGAAGTCCAAGTGAACAAACTCTATATACAAAGGTAAATCAAGAAGATAAAATTTTGATTATTTGTTTGTATGTTGATGACCTGATTTTTATTGGAGATCTATTTGTACATGATTTTAAAAAATCCATGAAAACAGAGTTTGAGATGACTGATTTAGGATTGATGAAGTATTTTCTTGTAATTGAGGTAGATCAATTTGATGATGGCATTTTCATTTGTCAAACTAACTATGCAAATAAAGTATTGAAAATGTTTAGAATGTTGAATTGCAAGCTAGCTGCAACACCAATGGCAACTGGTATTAAACATAGCAAGTATGATGAGGAATCATATGTTGATCCAACTCTGTATAAGAGGTTGGTTGGAAGCCTTATGTACTTAATAGCAACTAGACCTGATACAAGTAAGCACATTGATATGATGCATCATTTCATTTGTGAGCTGGTAAATGGAAAATAAATTTTTGTTCAGTTCTGCAAGTCTGAAGAACAATTTGTAGACATATTTACAAAGCCTTTGGGAAATGAACTATTTAAAAATCATAGAAAAAATATTGGGGTCTGTAAGCTGTAATGCATTGTTTACAACAATTTTGTTTCTGTTTTTGAAATGATTAAGAGGGAGTATGTTAGGATGTAATCATTTATCACAGTCTATGTAAACGATGAAACAGTGGCCATCTTGACCTTTCAAGAATCAAGGGTTAAACCACCGATTTCTATTTTTTCTTACATGTCCTAGATGGTGACCGCCTTAACTTTTCAAGGCAACCAAATTCCAACACCACCTTGATTAAAATCTTTTAGAAGATCGAAGGGGCATTTTGTTAATGTTTAAATATGACATTTGCAATTGTAATTTGTGATATGGAATATGACAGAGAAGAATCTTGAAAGCAATTTCTGAATAAAACTCTGTTATTGGAGTGCTCAGCGTTTATAATTTTTTTTTGACTCATTGAGTTTGTAAACTTTGTTCTGGCAATTTCTTCTTCGAATCATCTGCCGGTTTGAACAATTGAGTCGATCATCGTCCAACTAGAAATTACCAGAAATATCCAAGCGTTGAGCTCATGGCTTGTTCGTAATATCGCGAATATTTGTTTCACGTTGTTTTTGTGTTAGGTGCATTTTCAACCACCAAGAGCCGAAGTGGTCGACCCCACATCTTCTTCTATCACATCGAGACTTTGCAACAATCATTTCATCTTTGCATTTTGTATTTTTCCTCTTAAATTGCTCAAACCCAAAGTAGTAGGCTCCACACTTTTCTCGCCATATCGCAACTCGGGGGATTGTTGCATTTCGTTTTGTGTTGGGCACTTCCAAACGTCGATACCCAACACCACGAGGTTCCGGGCCCACATCCTTCTCGTGACTTCGCTATTCGACAATCGTTGGAGTGTTTTGTTTTGGGTCAAGCTTTCTTAAACGCCGAAACCCCAAACCCTGATTGACCCCTGGTTATTCACACATATTTCTAGATGGGTTACTCTAGTGGTACTTATTTCTTGTATGCATAATATGAAATTGTTCTTTTATACCATGGAGTGTTTTTCTTATTGATTCTATGACTAACTTGCAAGTCTTGGAAAAGCTCTTCCTGTGGGATTTTCTCCAGTGTATTTTCGAGTGGGGAATGAAGGACGGGATTCATTTTTATATTTTCTTTGGTAGATGTTGTAGTAGGAGATGCTTCAAGCCTTTCAGGACTCCATCATCTCCGAGTTTGGACTGCCCATATCTTGGCTTCGAGTACTCCATCCTCCATGACATCTTGGGCCCTCACACTATTCGCCACGGGGTATATATATAATAACTACAAGTTTAATTATATCATTACATATATATAGGAGTCAATAATAATAATTATGGTCTTTGATTTATTGATTAAATGTGGACGAACTAATTATTTTTCATCCTCAAAACTGCAGGTTTTCATGCAAAGAGATCCATATGGGCGGTCGAAACACAAAGCTGGTATATAATACTCCTATGCTATGGCGTTCATACGGTCACTAATTTCCTCTTTAATTTAATTTTATTATGGCATTGTGTATTTTTAAGATTTGGTAACTTTGCATTTGTGTGTGGATAATGTTGGAGTCATTTCTTATTATTCTATGTGTAACAAAGCTCTTTTACATCTTACTCATTCATGGTGGATTCTTCAGAGGAAATTATTGTTCTTACCAGGACACCTATGTCGCCACAACTACAACTACAGTCGATCCTCAGAAAGGAAGTACAATGTTTGAAGTGCAAAGTTTCGTTTCCATTTGAACCATCAACAAAAGTTGGCCTTCAATTCCCTGTCACAAGAATCAGAAGGTATCTCAAGAAGGGCATATATGCGCACCGAGTCGGCACAAGAAATCCTATGTATCTGAAAATTGTTATGGAGTATCTTGCAATCTAGGTATATATTCACTGGTTTTGTTATATTCTTCAACTTTCTTGTGCAATATATGTTCCCCAAAAATTGAAGTTTTAGCATTTGTGCCCTAGGGTTCCAATCACATATCTCATTTTAATTTTTGGGTGTTGACTTTTCGTGCAGGTTCTTGAATTGGATGGAAATGTGGAAAATTATAACATGAAGAAAATGATTATTCCAAGGAATATCCTTTTCGCTGTAAGGAACGATGATAGGTTTTTTTGTTATATTTTTAGAGGGAAAACATTACATTTTGTGAGCATTTGGTAGGGTATTAGAGGCAGAGAATAAATAAATAAATATTTGATTTGTGTGTATTAAATATCTCTATGAGATAAATTCTTGAAAACTGCGTTTATAACAGATTTCAAGGATCTCACTGCATTTGTATTTTTTCTAGCCACCTCATCGCCTTTCCACACTGTCACATATGCTCGTCCTCTCCATTACAAATCTCATTGTCTGGTTATCCTATTCTATAGCTTTTTCTATAAATTAGAAGTCATATATTATTACAGATTTCATTGGCAACCCTGCGAAGGAATTCGCTCTGCAAAATCTCATTGTATAAGAAATCAACCAACATTAGCATTCAATCTCATTGTATAAGATATCAATCATTAGCATTCATTAATGGGTAATTGTATGCCATCTCATGGATCTGGAAGGGTATCTGCAGAGTCAATGGGTCGTGAGGAATATATAATGGTGATGAGAACGAATGGAAGGATAATGGAGTACACGACACACTTTCTCGCCAAAGATCTCATGGTTCTGTACCCACAATATTCGGTTGTGCATTCCAAGGATGCAACCCGTTCCTCTCTTTCGTCGGACGAGAAGTTGGTTCCCGAACAGTTATATTCACTTCTACTTCTTCTTCCTCTTAATTCTCCTTCTCTTTCCAAAGACGTCGTTTTATCACATGCCAAAGGCATCGATCATGGCAACTGCAAGGGAAAAATTAGCAGAAAAAGGTGAGAGAGTACTTCCCCTTTTTCGGTTAAGTCTATGCAGGATGGTCACGGTATTATGAGGTTTAATATGGTAATCTCGAAGAGAAATAGAACCATTTAATTTTTATCTTTCCATGAAAGAGAAATTAGTGCCAATCAGTGCCACTTCAACTTCAGTATAAGGTGGTTAAAGAAGATTATGGCGGCACAAGAAGATGCAACAATGGTGGATGGAGACCATTGCTAAAGGGCATTCTAGAGCTTAATTAGGAGGCAGTCATTCTCCACACAACCATATTCTTACACCATTATTTTGAAACTTATCACAAATTATACAATTTAATATTATTATAACATTAAATCATGGTTGTTTTCCATACTACTCTCGGGCAGGGACTAAGGTGCTTACAACACTCGTTTAATCTAGCTCTTTTCAAAAGATGTATTACTATCAACGTAATTAGACATAATGACTCATAAGATCTAAGGAATGACTTTAAAGTATAAAAAATTGAATTGTGAATATCCATGTTTTAATTATTTGATTATTTTTAATTTATTAATAATATTTTTTTAATACTTTTCTTTTATTCACTTAATTGGTGAAGTAAAATGGAAAGAGATATTACTATAATAAACACGTGGATTTACAAAAGAAAATGAAATTTGTATAAGAAAAAAAAATAAGAAAATATAATTGAGATTCACAAAAGAAATATATATATATATATATATATATATATATATGAATTTTAAAAGATTTATATATCAATTTTTTTATATTCTTTTAATAATTACATTCAACCATACAAAAATATTTCAATAGCAAGGAACCGTTATCCATGTTTCAAATTTCAATAGTGTATGTTAACCCAATTAAACCTATTCAATCTCGAGATGCTTAAAGGAAATAAAATGTATTTATATTTACTTATATTTACTTATAATTCACTAGTTCAATCAATGGAAGAACTTCTCTTCTCTCAATTTAGTTATACAACCAAACTTATTCCAACACTCAAACACCATCCCTCCACCCTGGCATTCGACCATTGAAATTCCATTCATCCACAACCTTGACACCTTCCATTACATCACATTTTCCACCACCAAAATATGACCTCAACATACTCCTCCACTACTACGTTAAGCACAATCAAATGTGCAAATCAAGTGTTGTATTCATACTAATCCCTACTAATAACCATTTTTAATGATTAACGGGAA
>JZKD02S2110127.1:4838-15280 GCA_000966675.3 Picea glauca
CCGTCCAGATCTGTGCAAATATTATTTTCGATTATGGACCCCCCCCCCCAAGTTAAAAGAAGAATGGTCGGGGGGGGGTTCGGAATGCTCTGTACACCGTAGATCTAAGCACCACGATCAGGACCGTTGAGATGTGCAGGAGGTATAAATCAGAAGCGAGGAACACATGTGCCGAGAGAACTTAGGATAAAAGCATTTTATGGGTTTTTCTCATACCTTTCAAATAGACATCACCAAGGGGGTTTGGCCAACTATCTTTTAGGCTTTTGAGACATGGTGCAATTTTTTACATCAAGCTGGTTTTATTGGGGTGAAACAAATGAAGCAACTAACCTACAAGATAACCTATCTTCCTATGACAATTAACCCAGATTAAACTGTTGGGTTAAGAAATTACTCTACCCTAGGGCTATCTGACCAGGATTAGACAGTCTGATCNCCAACTATCTTTTAGGCTTTTGAGACATGGTGCAATTTTTTACATCAAGATGGTTTTATTGGGGTGAAACAAATGGAGCAACTAACCTACAAGCTAACCTATCTTCCTATGACAATTAACCCAGATTAAACTGCTGGGTTAATAAATTACTCTACCCTAGGGCTATCTTACCAGGATTAAACAATCTGATCAGATTTATTCACTAATCTAACCTAAACACATTTGGCTAAGATTAAACTGTTTAGCCAAATCATTCACTACCCTATCAACATTAAATTTAAAAAGAACTTGGCCATGCTTGAAAGGTATGGCCAAGTTACCATTATTGCATGGGGCTTTTATTTCAATTCTTTTATGCCCTCTTTTCTTCCTTTTTCTTTTCTTTTTTTCTTTTCTTTTTTCTTTTTCTTTTTCCTTTTCTTTTTTCTTTTTCTTTTTCCTTTTTTTTTTCTTTTTTCTTTTTCTTTTTTTCTCTTTTCAAATTATTTGCAGAATGAAAAATCATTTGTCAACAAAAACACTAGATACAGACCATATCCCAGTCACTAGTTGATTCCCATAATTTATGGGGTGATAACAGTGGCTCCACCTGGGGATGGTACTTTCCCTGTGAAGTGCCAAGAATCCTGGTTCCTGTAATCCTGAAAGTTTTTTCCTAGCAGCCTTTGTTGGTTTTATTCTCAAAAATAAGAAAAACAATGGTCAGCAGCTTAGGGCCTTCTCTTCGAGCTTCAACCAACTGACTAATGTTCCTCACTCAGAAAATGCAAGTGAAAAATGAAACATAAACTGGTATGTACAATGGAGAGTGAGCACTCAAATCTTCTACTGTGGTGGGACATAATGTTTCAGCATTCTGCCATTCACAGGTGCTCCTGGCAGATCTGACCCATCGGCGTTGTTTAGCAAGGAAGCATTGTTTCCCCTGAAAGCTTGGATCATGTATGGCCCTATCCACAGATTGTCAAATTTCCCATGATTTCCCTTGTCCTCGTTCCTGGCATCCCATCTCAACACCAAATCTCCTAGCTCAAAGTCATCCTCCTTGGTTCACTTATCAAAGATCTTCTTGATGTTTTCTTGGACGACCTGTGTTTTGTTGAAAACATCTTCTCTAGTTTGCTGCAAATGGATCATCTGGTTGATCCTTCTCTGTGAGTCATTTGGCTCAGCTTGTACCTCTTGAAGTAACTTCATGACATGGACTCCCAAAGAAGTGGGGAAAATTGCCTCTGTACCATAGACCAGCTGGTATGGTGACATACCAATTGACCTTTTGGTGGTCAGTCTGTCAGCCCATAAAGCAAACACCAACTTATTGTGCCATGATTTCTTGTTTTCCTGCAATGTTTTCTTGATAATATTTACCAAAGTTTTGTTTGAAGATTCCACCAGCCCATTCCCCTGAGGGTAGTAGGCTGTGAAATGCCCCAAACCAATGTGATATTGGTTTCAGAAATCTATGAGTTTCTTCGACCGAAAGGCAGCTGCATTGTCAGTTATAATCTTTCTAGGACAACCAAAACGAGATAAAATATTATTTTCAAGGAATTTAATAATAACAAAGTCAGTGGCTTGCCTKCTTGGTACTGCCTCGATCCATTTGGTAAAATAATCGGTGGWAGTAAGAATCCACCYGTGTTGKCCTRAAGAAGGGGGGTKTATTTCTCCAATGAAGTCGAGCCCCCATTGCTRAAAAGGGGCTTCAACTGAGATTGGTTTCAGAGGTAAAGGAAGGAGTTTCCTTTTKCCTTCAAAYAGTTGACACTGGTGACATGCTGTTACCTTYTGATGTACATCGACAAACAGGGTGGGCCAGTAGAATCCARCTCTGAGTATTTTGTTGGCTGTGACCTTCCAGTTCAAATGGCCACCACATTCTCCTGCATGAAACTCTTGCAACACTTTATCAGCTTCATCTTTCAGTAAACAATTTAACAGAATGCCTACAGAATCTTTCCAATACAAATTTCCTTCTAGAATACAGTATTTCAAAGCTTTCAACTTTAAAAATCTAGCTTTAGTCTTAGTCAAACCAGGGGGAGCTTGTAAATTTTGTAAAACGAATATAAGGTCTGCATACCATGGAGAGTTGAGAAATACCTCTCTAATTTTTGGAGTCGCCATCTCGCCCTGTTCATCTTCCACATCTAGAAAATTTATGTCAAGAGCATGAAAGTTAGATTCAACCATTAATTTAGCAAGGCCTTGAACTTTGATTAGTTTAGTGGGCTTAATCTCAATATCGTATTCTAAAATGAAAACAATCCATTTTCCCCTTCTTCCATCCAGATTGTCCTGTGTCAAGATGTCCTTTACTATCGCGTTCATAACATATGCTATGGTGTGAGAATGAAGAATGTAGACCCTAAAGTCTTTTATGGCTTTTACCAAAGAAAAATCTCGCTTCTCCATGATATTGTAGTTTAGGGAAGCATCTCTTAATGCTTTGCTGAAGAAAGCTATGGGTTGTTCAATCCCTTCATTGTTCTTTTGCAGTAACACCGCTGCTATAGTATGTTTGGATGCGAAAGAAAAGAGATAGAAATCTTTAGTAAAATCGAGACTGATCAGAACTGGGGCTTCTGTGAGTGCTCGTTTTACTTGTTCGAAAGACTGTCTGGACTCGGGATCCCATTTTATTTTTACGTCTTTTTTAAGCATGTTTGTAATGTTCTTGAGGAGTTCTGCCATATTGGGAATGAATCTTCGTAGAAAGTTAATTCTTCCGATAAAAGACTGTAGTTCTTTGAGGTTTCTTGGGTGTTCTAATTTTAGTATGGCCTCTATTCTACTGGGGTCTATTTTGATTCCTTTCTTTGAGATGATATGTCCCAACAGTTTCCCTTCTTCTAACCCAAAAATACTCTTCTTAGGATTTAAAGAAATCCCAAACCTTCTACATTTCTTGAAAACTCGTCTAAGGTGCCTCAGGTATTCGTCATTGGATTGGGAAAACATAGTCACATCATCCAAATAGACGACAATAAACTTACCCGAGTCTTCCACGAAAGCGATATCCATTGCCCTCTGGAACATGGCTCCTGCATTCATCAAACCAAAGGGCATCTTCACATACATGAAAGTGCCCCATGGTGTTGTGAAAGCTGTTTTGTCTCGGTCGTCTGGGTGAACTAGGACCTGGTTGTAGCCCGAGAAACCATCCAACAGAGATATCCGACTGGACCCGAACACCCTTTGCAGGATGTGGTCCATTTTCGGCAAAGGGTAGTTATCCTTCAGGGATACTTTCTTCAGATTTTGGAAATCTATGCAGAGTCTGATTTCCCTGGTTTTCTTACGTGTAGGGACCAAATTAGAGACCCACTTGGAAAAACGCAGCGGGACTATGATCTTGGCATCGTACATTTTCTTGATCTCTTTTTCTATCAGAGGGAGCAACTTGGGATTTATCCTCCTAAGTTTCTGCCTAAATGGTTTTTGGTCTTCTTTTATAGGAATCCTGTGTTGTATGATGCTGGTATCATATGCTTTCAAATCTTCATATCCCCAAGCAAAAACATCTGAATATTCTTTGAATAGCTCAATGTATTTGATCTTTTGTTCTGGGGGTAAAGATTTGGATAGTTTGACCATTCTAGGTTTCTCTTCAGTCCCTATATTACAGTCTTCTACTTCTTGTCCATGGGATTCTATTTTTGGTTTTTTGGCTACATCGTTATTGTCAAACAAATCTTCTAAAGGAACAAGACCTCTAGGCAAAACGTTACTTTTCAACTGTAAAACGTCAGCATCCAATTCGTCATCGCCTAATTCTCCTAAATCTATGGTATTTACACTATCAAATTCAAAATCAAAATTATTTACATTTTCGTCTTCATTCTCTAGATCTATATTTGTACATTCAAAATCGTTCTTGCATCGCAGAAAGTCTTCAATTTGGTCATCATTACCAAACACTTGCCAATACCTGATATTGTCGGGAACTGTCGGTCTGCATTTCACTTCAACAGTATATGGGCGAGTCGTGCGAAACGAAATCTTACAGGTGGCTGCTGATGTAGCCAATCCATCGGCCAGAATATTCTGTCCCCTCGGCATTACCTGCAAGTCAACTTCAGTAAAACACCTCAAGGCATAAAGCACAACATTCTTGTAGGCTCTAAGGCGTGGGTGTTTAGCAGCATACTCACCTTTGATTTGCTTGATTATTAACTCAGAGTCACCTCTTACCATTATCTTCTTAGCACCAACTTTTTTCAAAAGCTTTAGGCCGAGCATCAAAGCTTCATACTTAGCAATATTGTTAGTGCATTGGAAATTTAATTTGTAAGAATGGTTTTCTGAATACCTATTTCTGTGGTTATGCAGCCAGACTCCAGCTCCTGCTCCTTCTTTACTCACAACTCCTTCAAAATCCATGCTCCAGAAATCAGCAGGTAACTCTTCAGTTATCACGCTCTTCATCTTTGCTACCTCAATGTTTTCTTGGCCTTTATCTTGACTAGATATGTCTTCCATCAACTGAGTATCTTGATCTTCCATATCACCATCATTGTACAAGATGAATGAATCTAAATCGGAATGTGCAGAGTAAAGGGGGTAATTGTGCGGTTTTTCTTGGCTACTGACCATGTACTTCATCAGTGTTTCTCTGTATAGCCTCCTNTAAAAATCTAGCTTTAGTCTTAGTCAAACCAGGGGGAGCTTGTAAATTTTGTAAAACGAATATAAGGTCTGCATACCATGGAGAGTTGAGAAATACCTCTCTAATGTTTGGAGTCGCCATCTCGCCCTGTTCATCTGCCACATCTAGAAAATTTATGTCAAGAGCATGAAAGTTAGATTCAACCATTAATTTAGCAAGGCCTTGAACTTTGATTAGTTTAGTGGGCTTAATCTCAATATCGTATTCTAAAATGAAAACAATCCATTTTCCCCTTCTTCCATCCAGATTGTCCTGTGTCAAGATGTCCTTTACTATCGCGTTCATAACATATGCTATCGTGTGAGAATGAAGAATGTAGACCCTAAAGTCTTTTATGGCTTTTACCAAAGCAAAATCTTGCTTCTCCATGATATTGTAGTTTAGGGCAGCATCTCTTAATGCTTTGCTGAAGAAAGCTATGGGTTGTTCAAACCCTTCGTTGTTCTTTTGCAGTAACACCGCTGCTATAGTATGTTCGGATGCGAAAGAAAAGAGATAGAAATCTTTAGTAAAATCGGGATTGATCAGAACTGGGCTTCTGTGAGTGCTCGTTTTACTTGTTCGAAAGACTGTCTGGACTCGTGATCCCATTTTATTTTTACATCTTTTTTAAGCATGTTTGTAATGTTCCTGAGGAGTTCTTCCATATTGGGAATGAATCTTCGTAGAAAGTTAATTCTTCCGATAAAAGACTGTAGTTCTTTGAGGTTTCTTGGGTGTTCTAATTTTAGTATGGCCTCTATTCTACTGGGGTCTATTTTGATTCCTTTCTTTGAGATGATATGTCCCAGCAGTTTCCCTTCTTCTAACCCAAAAATACTCTTCTTAGGATTTAAAGAAATCCCAAACCTTCTACATTTCTTGAAAACTCGTCTAAGGTGCCTCAGGTATTAGTCATCGGATTGGGAAAACACAGTCACATCATCCAAATAGACGACAATAAACTTACCTGAGTCTTCCACAAAAGCGATATCCATTTCCCTTTGGAACGTGGCTCCTGCATTCATCAAACCAAAGGGCATCTTCACATACATGAAAGTGCCCCATGGTGTTGTGAAAGCGGTTTTGTCTTGGTCGTCCGGGTGAACTAGGACTTGGTTGTAGCTCGAGAAACCATCCAACAGAGATATTCGACTGGACCCGAACACCCTTTGCAGGATGTGGTCCATTTTCGGCAAAGGGTAGTTATCCTTCAGGGATACTTTATTCAGATTTTGGAAATCTATGCAGAGTCTGATTTCCCTGGTTTTCTTACGTGTAGGGACCAAATTAGAGACCCACTTGGAAAAACGCAGCGGGACTATGATCTTGTCATCGTACATTTTCTTGATCTCTTTTTCTATCAGAGGGAGCAACTTGGGATTTATCCTCCTAAGTTTCTGCCTAAATGGTTTTTGGTCTTCTTTTATAGGAATCATGTGTTGTATGATGCTGGTATCATATGATTTCAAATCTTCATATCCCCAAGAAAAAACATCTGAATATTCTTTGAATAGCTCAATGTATTTGAGTTTTTGTTCTGGGGGTAAAGATTTGGATAGTTTGACCATTCTAGGTTTCTCTTCAGTCCCTATATTACAGTCTTCTACTTCTTGTCCATGGGATTCTATTTTTGGTTTTTTGGCTACATCGTTATTGTCAAACAAATCTTCTAAAGGAACAAGACCTCTAGGCAAAACGTTACTTTTCAACTGTAAAACGTCAGCATCCAATTCGTCATCGCCTAATTCTCCTAAATCTATGGTATTTACACTATCAAATTCAAAATCAAAATTATTTACATTTTCGTCTTCATTCTCTAGATCTATATTTGTACATTCAAAATCGTTCTTGCATCGCAGAAAGTCTTCAATTTGGTCATCATTACCAAACACTTGCCAATACCTGATATTGTCGGGAACTGTCGGTCTGCATTTCACTTCAACAGTATATGGGCGAGTCGTGCGAAACGAAATCTTACAGGTGGCTGCTGATGTAGCCAATCCATCGGCCAGAATATTCTGTCCCCTCGGCATTACCTGCAAGTCAACTTCAGTAAAACACCTCAAGGCATAAAGCACAACATTCTTGTAGGCTCTAAGGCGTGGGTGTTTAGCAGCATACTCACCTTTGATTTGCTTGATTATTAACTCAGAGTCACCTCTTACCATTATCTTCTTAGCACCAACTTTTTTCAAAAGCTTTAGGCCGAGCATCAAAGCTTCATACTTAGCAATATTGTTAGTGCATTGGAAATTTAATTTGTAAGAATGGTTTTCTGAATACCTATTTCTGTGGTTATGCAGCCAGACTCCAGCTCCTGCTCCTTCTTTACTCACAACTCCTTCAAAATCCATGCTCCAGAAATCAGCAGGTAACTCTTCAGTTATCACGCTCTTCATCTTTGCTACCTCAATGTTTTCTTGGCCTTTATCTTGACTAGATATGTCTTCCATCAACTGAGTATCTTGATCTTCCATATCACCATCATTGTACAAGATGAATGAATCTAAATCGGAATGTGCAGAGTAAAGGGGGTAATTGTGCGGTTTTTCTTGGCTACTGACCATGTACTTCATCAGTGTTTCTCTGTATAGCCTCCTCTGTTTCCCAAACACTGGGATAGTGGCATAAGACATATCCAGCTACAGGGTTCCTTTCAACTTAGCCCCCCAAGACCGGGATAGCAACATTCCATACTTCGGTGGGATATCTGCAACCACCACATCCATTACCATGCTCTTCGCCGAAATCTGAACTAAGATGATGCATAAGTCCTTGATCAAACCAATACATTTAACTTTGTTGGAGTCGAATGAATGTAAATACTTGTATGGTCTGGTGACCTCCAGTCCCAGTTTTTCCATTACGGCTTTGGGCATCAGATTGTGAGAGGAACCCGAATCCAGCATAACATTATGCAAGATCAAGTCATCTATGTTTAGACTGATGTAAAAAGGAGCGACCTCATCAGTGTCATCTCGACCATCCACTTCAGGTCCGAAAAGGAGTTCAGGATGATCATCAGTAAGGCTCACAGTGTCTGAATGATTAACTGATCCAATGGTTAAGGCCTTCGTGCCTATGTCAGGTTCAATGGCCAGTGCTTTAATTACCTGTGAACGATACCCGTCTTTGTTCATCAACTCTGTAAGTGGGATGGGAATTTTTATTTTTTCCAATTCCCCCTCAAGGCTAAAGGGTGTAGGAGCTCTGCCTTGGCTCATTGGTTCTGGTTTGTCCACCATATTCTTCGGCTCAAAAGTACTTGGTGGGTTAATAGGTGCAACCTCGGGCTGTGATGGACTTTTCAAAATGGTGATGTTTTTCTTCACGGGAGTGTCAACCTTACTCTTCTCAGGGATATTCTCAGCAGCAGTCTTCTCAGAAGTCTTCTCGGAAGATGGCTCAGGGGTCAGCTCTGGGCTCTTCTTGGTTTCAACTACCTTCTTTGTTTCAGTCATCTTTTTTGGAGAACTCCCTTCTGTCTTCTTACTCCGCAGATTGTACTGTCGGTGTACTTCCAAAATAGAATTTTCAAAGGCCTATTGTTCTGCATCTTCGGCTTCTTCACTTACCTTTGTTTGATTAAGAAGAAAGAGTTCCTGCTCTTCTTGGGTAAGAAAGATATCTTCGTTGTCGTGAATGCCCATGAGGTTGATGTGAGTGTCCTCCAATTCCTCAATCACTTCCCCCCCTTCATCAACATAGTTTTCTTGCAGGGGAGGTCTGATCTGCTGATCTGGACCTCTTTTCTCCCTTTGATCCCTAGGATCTCTCTGTCTGATTTGAGGAGGGTTCCTCCTAAAGTTAGGGTTCCGAACATGGGGAGAAGGTGGGTTATCTCTTGGAGGATTTCTATCAGACACAGTGAATATTTCAAACATTCTTTCCATTGCTTGGGTAAATGAATCTAATGTGGAGTCGGAGGATGACGTGGAAGGTTCTTCTTTAAAAGCGACTCTCCTCTCTGACCTCTGTCATGCCCTTTTTGCCAACAAATTGGCTTCCACACTAATAGTACTTTTCTGCATGTCTTCCAGGGTGGCAGAATTTCTTTCTCTTAGTTGGTAAGACATGTCAGCATCAAATCCATTAGGGAATTTAATCAAGGACAAATCCTGTGGAGGTTTGATTTCAGTTGGGATTGCATTGTATAGGTTGTTGAAACGGGTGCAGTAATCTTGTATCGTCTCACCTTGATTTCTTTTTATATTCTTGTATTCTGACAATATCTGGAGAGGGTTTTTCTTTACCTCCCATCTATCAAGAAAACTCCTTTGGAACGTGATGAGGTCAGGGACTGAGGCGGCAGGTAAAGCTTTGAACCATTTCTTGACATCACCTGTCAGGCTTTGGGCAAACAATCTCATTTGAACGTCATCCTCATCAACTTCTTGCAGGTCAAAATAGTTATTCATTTTGCCAACATGTTGTTGGGCATTTAAAGGTCATGTTGCATCGAACTGTGGAAGTCTTGTTTGATAGTCTTGGGGCATGGCATGTAGTGGTGCCACCAACACCAAAGGAGCGTATCGAGCTGCCATGATGGGTGGAGGAGGTGGGATGACAACCTGGATGGTCGGCGAGGTAGCGGCTGAAGACGAGGACGAAGAGGGACTGGACAGTACTGAGGGAGTGATTTGTGGTTTAGTCGTGGGAGACAAAACTTCGAGGGTTCGGGGTTGCACAACAGTTGGGTCAAAGATGATTTCAGTCACAAAGCTATCGGACCGTGTCCTCACCAGGCTTTGTTGTGGAAAGGTATCGAGGTAAAGGTTTTGAGAGGTAACTGGTTTTCCTGAAAAGGAAGGAGACTTATGAAGGGGAATATGACTCACTGAACTGGCAGCTAAGGTCTTTCGCCTGAGCAACTATTCAGGGTTATCTAACACTATCGAGGGTTCTGGTTTTGGATGAGATCGAGTGTGAACTTTCTTGGGAGATAGAACTCTTTTTGGTTTTTTTTATATATATTTTTTAATTTTGCGAGTCTGAAAATAATATATACAGAGTTAATCAACCTCTAAACATTACTTTCTTCTCAAATTCGAACTTTCTTTTTAGGGGAAAGAATATATGAAATTATCAATTTTTTAGTTCTTCCCCAGTGGAGTCGCCATTATGTTAGCACTTGGTAAATTTCCTAGAGGTTAAGACAGAAGAAATCTACAAAGGTAACTTTATCCAACCACTTTTAAAGCTGGGATCTAGCCCTTCCAACTTCAGAGAGGGATCTCTCTATATGATTTAGCTATGTTTTAAACTTAGATGTTAGGCTAGGTAAAGAAATAGGTAGGTTTTGTTGTCAAAGTGTATTTTGAATTGGTTGAGACAGTCTACACCTCCATTGGG
>JZKD02S2110149.1:0-14678 GCA_000966675.3 Picea glauca
CAGTGGAAGATCACATCGAGAATCAACAACAAATTCTCCAAATCTTAAAGGACAACCTGACCATGGCACAAAATCGCATGAAACAACAAGCATATCAACATCATAGTGAAATAAGCTTTGAAGTAGGGGATTGGGTGTTTTTAAGACTACAACCATACAAACAGATGTCACACTCGCTTGTAGCCCATATAGAGCCTTCGTGGGTATCTGTGCCATTATTATGTCCAACTCTTCAACCTCCTACAGTGGTGTCTGTGTTTTTTCAGGATCCAACCTAATCATTTCGTGCGTTATAGTAAATGTGTCACTACTCTAGGAAACAAATTGTATTGTCTCTTCATCTTTCTTCTACATAGGTGGCCTCAATACTTCCTTCTGCTTCTGTGCGGTGGCCTGAGATTCTTTGTGGCCCTGTAGTTATTCTTCTTGGTAGTTGTTTTATATTCTCATGGAATTCTATTAGCTTGGCCATGATCTGCTCTCAATATGACTCTTTTGTTTTGACCACTTCCTCACTCCTGTCTTGAAACTTTTTCGCGATGATCTCTGCATCATCCCATGTGAGGGTGATCTTTGGGTCCTCTATGTCATATTTTATTTTTCCACATGCATATGTTCCTTGTGTGAACTCCTTTTCCAATTGTGAGGGTTGTTCCCCACTGGTTATGCCTGGACCTGTTTCTTGTTGACCCTGTGTTGGCTTCTTCATCTCAACCTGTGGTTGGATTCCTGTTCGTGTTGTTTTGGGCGTTCTCCTTGGTTTTTTCTAGATTGTGCTCCCACTTGGCACTGTCTGCACTATTGATATCCTAGTATTACAAGCTAGAATCCCTTTTCATACTAACGAGCGTGCCTCAATTGTGTATTTAGGCTTAGCGGAATACCTCGTACCTGTACTGCTGGTGGGTTTTGTTATTGGTTGATGCCACTGTGCAGGGAAATCTTTGATGATCCACTCCACTTCCTCCCTAGTCACAAAATACTGCATTTTTAGCCATGCTTTCTTGGGATCCCTCACAGATTGGATCCATCTATGCTGTCAGGATGCCTTGAACTTCGCAATCCCCTATGTTTCTTGTGCAACCTCCCTTGGGATGTGCCATGTGTTAACAGTGTATTGTTGAATTTATTCTAGCAGTATGGAAAACACCATGTTATTTTCCTACTATGCTTTGTTGTCCTTATCCTCTCATAGGGACTCATACTTGAATGCGTAACACTTCCCAATCCCCTTGATGAAGGTGGTGTACTGGGGATCTGTGTAAATTCATCTTCTTTGGGGCAGTTTGTTGATCACTGATGCCCAAGGCCTCTGAACTACTTCTCTTGTTGTAATCACTTATCTTAGGAACTTTGATTATCAATTTTTGAGAAGATTGTTGTATTTGGATTTGTTGCAGGTTTTCCTCCACTTGATGTGTTTCAGTTGACTGCAAGATTTCTTCCATATCAACACAGACTTCTAGATTTTCCAGTTTATCAAAACCCTCAACTTGTTCATGCTCATAAGGGGCATGTTTCTTCATCAATATTCTCTTGAATATGATTTGGTGTGGATCATATCTTCTTCCCTGTAGTTGTGCAAAACCAAACTCTTTGAGGTTTTCCTTAACTTGATATAAACATGATACGTATTTGATAATGAAGGGGCCAATGATAAAAGGGAACTTGAGGTTGGAGGCTTTGTGAAACTTCAGGAAATGCTCTGTCTCAGATATAATTATTTGTCTGATGAATTCAAGGGCAAATATTCTAGAGGTCAAAAAAATAGGCAATAGATAAGGGGATTCATGACAACCATAAACTGATATTACTTTTGAGTGTATGAATAGTACCCAATCCCCCACTTTGTTCTCTGGATTTGGTTATAGATAGCTCCTCGTGCCATCCAAAAATCTAGGTGGGATGGTATTGAAAATCAAATTGTAAACTCTGGATATGACTTTTTTTATGAAGATAAGAAATGTAATCCTTTTACATTTAGTTGAAATAAATGATGCTTTCGGAAATTATCTCTTATTGGTTTCCAAGAAAATATTCAACAAATAGGTGTAGTATCTGAAATTTATTAGAGAGAGAAAATTCACTAGCTTTGTATGGATGTTATTAGCTATGAATTGATCGAAATTGATATGGACTGACAGACCATACTCTGACTTAGAAAAGGTCAAAAGAAAACTGAGCATGACTTCAACTAAATATTTGTCATTGTCTAGACCTAAAACTTGACTCAAAAGGGAGAAGACCCATTGGACTTCAATAACCATTATATTCACATTCATTGACAAAGACATAATTTCTAAAAAATGTTCAGGTTTGACAATTTTCTGTAAAAACAGATCTTGGACTTCTGATCGACATTCTCTATATACCCTAATTATCTTTTCTTCATTGAAAGGTTCATAAATTGCAGAAAAAGACTCTGGTATATCAAGGGACTCTTGAATTGATAGACTCTCTACCCTACACATGACCTCAGGCCCTCGTTTATTAACGATGACTCTTTCTTCGTGGGACTATTGTTCGATGCACCAACCTATAAATTTTTGGAAAGGGAAAGCGATTTTGACAGCATAAGGGAATATGGTGGCCTGGACTGCTTCAAGGAACAATATACACCTTCCTACTTTATCAGACAGGTTTCTTCTAGACATAAGGATAGGAGAGATATTGATCTCGATATCAAAAACATTTGAATCTCAGTCAATTAGTGCTTCATTCACCATAGGATCTTGTTTTTTTACTGATGTTATGATAGGATCCATGGTTGTGATGAAAAATACCTGGAAACAAGAAGAAATGGTGTGTAGTTGGTGTATTGGTGAGATGCAGTTGAAATATGGTGGTCGCGCCAAGGTTTTAACGATCCAACATTCAAAATAGAATAAAATAAATGACCAAAAACCCTTTTATACTTTTTCAATCTTCAGGGGCATGAGAAAGTGGTTTGGGGAAACCCACTTTTCACCCCGAAATGCACCTGGTGGCGCCACGTAACCCCAAACAAAAACCATGGTTTAAATTTTGGGCCCACTCTCCAAAATAACCCCTGCGTAGCTTCTCCCCCAGAAATAATCCTCAACCGTTGATCCTGAGAGTTCATGATCCATGACATGCCAGGCCCCATCATCTTAGCGTTCTTTCCAGATTTAGCTATTTCTTTCCATATTTAGCCTCTTTTCTAGTTTATTAAGGTTTCTAAACCGGTTTAGAGTCTCACTAGATCCTGAAATCTTGATTTCACATAAAAAAAATTAATGGTGACTAGAATGGGCTCCAACTGGGGATGCTATCCTCCTAGTGAGGTAGCAAAGAATGGCAGACCAAGTTCCATTCCATTGGGCTTCATTTCACTCATGCAAATAAATCTATCAACATCTTATTCACAAAACTTCTTTCACATAACTCAAATTATACTCAGCATAAATTTAGAGCCTTCACTTCGGGCTTCAATTTGTGTTGATTTGATTTCAATTCCTTCAAATGAAAAGAAAAAATGGTTATATACAATGAAATGAAAACGATGAAAATTTATTTAAGGGAGATAATGCTTGATAAACCTGCCCTTCACAGGTCCTCCACCAACAAGATCTCCATTATGTTCATGTAGCAGGTAGGCATTATTTTCATGGTATGCCACAATTTTGAAGGGTCCCATCCATATATGGTTGAATTTTCCATGCTTTCCTCTATCTTCATTCCTGACATCCCATTTGAACACCAAATCCCCCACTTTGAAATCATCTTCCTTAGTATGTCTGTAAAAAACCTTTTTAATCTTGTCTTGGTGTAGTTGAGAGTTGTTGAAGGATTTTTCTCTTGTTTGTTGAACATTGATTAGTTCATTTGTCCTCCTTTGAGTGGCATATAGTTCAACATCTTGCTCCTGTAGCAATTTCATCACTGGAAATGCTAATGAGTTAGGAAAAACTTCCTTTGTGGCGTACACAATCTGAAAGGGTGAACTAGAAATAGAGCTTATAGTAGCAATCCTGTCATCCCACGGTGCATGGATAAGCTTCTTGTGCCAAGCATTCTTTTTATCTTGCAACATTTTTCTGATAATTCTGGTCAAACTCTTATTGGATGACTCAGCCAATCCATTACCTTGGGGGTAATCAGTTGTGGAATGGAAAAGAGTTATATTGTAATCACTGCAAAATTTTTCCATCTTTTTGGACTTGATTGTTGTTTCATTGTCAGTAATGATTTTGATTGGACAACCAAATCTAGACAAAATATTGTTTTCCAAAAACTAAATGATAACCATATCTGTGGCATGCCTTGTGGGGACTACTTCAATCCACTTAGTGAAGTAATATGTCTTTGTCAGTATCCAATTTTTTGAGCTGAGGACTATGGATGAATTTATCTTATAAAATCAAGACTTCATTGTCTAAAAGGTGCTTCAACCATGATAGGTTTCAAAGGAAAAGGTTGTAGTTTTCTATTCCCATCATAAATTTGGCATACACGACATCTTGAAACTTCTTTGTAAACATCAGAAACAATTCTAGGCCAATAGAAACCTGCCCTCGATATTTTGTGCACAATAGTTTTCCAATAATGGTGTCCTCCACAATCACCTTTATGAAAATATCTTATGGTTTTTTCTACTTCTTCCTCCAACAAACAACTCAACAAGATTCCTCCTGGATCCTTCCAATACAAATATTGATTTAGAATACAAAACTTTGCTTATTTTAGTTTCAAAAACATGGCCTTGGTCTTGCTCAATTCATGAGGAGCCTACAAATTTCTCAATAAATAAATAATGTCATCATACCATGGGGATTCAAGGAATTTTTGGGATACATGAGGGACCTTTTCTTCTTATGAATCTGCTGATAAATCAGCGATGCAATTAATTCTGAAGATCTCACAATTTGACTGTGCCATCATCTTTGCAAGTCCCTGCCCCTTGATCAACTTTGTAGGTTTTATCTCGAGGTCATAATCCAACAAAAAAACTATCCACTTTCCCCTTTTTCCCTCAGGATTAGGCTTTGTTAAAATGTCCTTCAAAGAACTATTGGGCACATAAGAAATGGTATGAGAATGCTAGATATAAAATATAAAATCCTTTAGGGATTTGACCAGTGCATAAGCCTTATTTTCCATGATATCATACCTTAATGGGGAATCCCTCAATGTCTTGTTGTAGTAGGCTACAGGCCTTTCAAAGTTATGTTCATATTTTTGTAACAAAACACCAGCAATGGTGTGCTCTGAGGCAAAATAAAATAATATAAATTATTTTGCAAAATTAGGGTTGGCCAACACTGGGGCTTTGGTCAATGCCACTTTAATATCTTCAAAATAATTTCTAGCTCCAGGGTCCCACTTTATCTCACCTCATTTCCTGAGCATGTTAGTGATATGATTTATGATTTCAGCCAGATTAGGAATGAACCTTCTCAAAAAATTTACTTTCCCCAAGAAAGATTGTACTTCTTTCTTGCTTCTAGGTGTGCCAATTTTAAGGATTCTTTCAACTCTTCTAGGATCTATCTTTATTCCCTTCTTTGAAATAATGTGACCAATCAAATTTCCCTCTTCCATGCCAAATTAGACTTCTTGGGGTTAAATGAAATGCCAAACTTCCTACATTTATGAAAATCCCTCCTTAGTTGTTTAAGATGTTCTTCATCAGAAATTGAATATACAATGATACCATCTAAGTAAATAAAAACGAATTTATCTTTCTCATTAGAAAAGGCTATATCCATAGCCATTTAGAAATTTGTTGCTGCATTCATGAGCCCAAAAGGCATTTTGACATACATGAAGGTGCCCCATGGTGTTGTAAAGGATGTATTTTCCTGATCATCAAGGTGTAACATGATTTGATTGTACCCAGAGAAGCCATCCAACATTGATATTGTTTGGGAAGTGGGTAATTTTCCTTGAGAGATACCTTGTTCAGATTATGAAAGTCCACAAATAATTTGATCTCTCCACTTTTCTTCCTGACAGGTACCAGATTTTCCACCCACTTAGAAAATCTCAAAGACACTATGATCTTGGCTTCAAACAACTTCTTTATCTCTTTTTCAATCAATCGTAGCAGCAACAAATTAACTCTTCTTAATTTTTGGTTGAAAGGTTTATGGTTCTCCTTGATTGGAATCACATGTTAAATCACCTTAGTATGATAAACCTTTAGATCTTCATACCTCCAGGAAAAAACATCTGGAAATTATTTCATTAGATTGATATACCTTTGATTGACCCCTGGGCTAAGTGTCTTGGATAGCTTGATGATCTTGGGATCTTCCTGAGTCCCAATGTTGCAATCTTCAACATATTCATCATTAGCAATAATTTTAGGACTCCTGGCCACATAATTGTTGTCAAATATTTTGTCTAGTGGGACCATGCCTTTGGGAATGATGTTATTTTTTAGCTACATTATATCCTTACGAACAATCTTATTCTTGAAATATCCATCAATTGCGAACACAACTGGATCTTCTTCTTCACAACAATATTCCTCATCAATATTCAAATATTCAAATTCACCATCCATCTTAAGGAAACTTTATACTTGTTTGTCATCTTCGAAAACTTGCCAGTACTTAATGTTATCAGGTATTGTTGGCCTGTGCTTGAACTCATTCTCATATCTTATGTTAGGAAAAAATTGATTTTTGAAAACTGAGGTTGAAGTAGCCAGGGCATCAACAATCTCATTCTACCCACTTGGAATCACTGAAAGATTATACTTTGGAAATTCTTCAAGAAGATAAAGCACTATATTCCTATAGGCTCTTAATCTAGGATGCTTTGATTGATATATACCCTTTATCTTATTTATAATCAATTCAGAATATCCATGTACAAGTATCCTCCTAGAACCCATTTCTTTCAAAGTCTTCAATCCCAACACTAATGCCGCATATTCAACCATGTTATTTGTGCAATTAAAAGAAATCTTATAAGAAAATAGTTTTGTACCTGATATGGGGAGTTTAAGCCATACACTAGCCCCTACTCCTTCTCTACTAACAGCTCCATCAAAGATCATATTCCACATTTATTTTTCTACATTGTTTAGATGATCTGAAATTTCCTCTGTTTGTTTATCAGATTTGTCTTTGATAGTCATATCAGTCTTTGGTACCTCCTCTTCAAAACTCAAATCATTAAATAAAATAGAAGAACCAGTCTCAATTTCCACAGAATAAATGGGATGGTTGTTTGGATGGGATTTGTTACTGACCATGTATTTGAGAAATAATTCCCTATACAACCTCCTATCTTGACCAAAAATAGGGATAGTGGTGTATGACATATCCATTTGAAAATTCCCTTTCAAATTTCCATCCCATGACCTTGATAACAACATGCCAAATTTAGGAGGGATATTAGCAACCACCACATCCATGACCATATTTTTTGCTGGAATTTGAGACAAATATACCACCATATCTTTGATTAGGCCCAAGCACTTCACCTTCCTTGAATCAAAGGATAAAAGGTCTTTGTAAGGCCTTGTAATATCCAGGCGCAATTGGTCCATGACCACCTTGGGCATCATATTATGGGATGCTCCTAAATCCAACATACCATTATGCAAAGTCATATCATGAATATTCAGACTGACATAGAAAGGAGGGACCTCACTAGCATCACTACTCTCCTCTACACATGGGCCAAACAAGATGGCAAGATGATCATCTTGTATATTTAAAGTATCAAACGTTTCTTCCATATTGAGCATCTTAATGATTAGATTTCAATATTCATTATTATTTATTGACTCATTGAATGGAACAAATATTTTAATTTTGGCCATCTCACTTTCAAAGTTAAAGGAAGATGAGGTTTTTTGTACCTCTTTGATGACTGTCTCCTTTCTTGGTTGAGATACTTTCTTTAGAGGTTCTTCCTTCTTCTTTCCTTTCTCCATAGCATCCTTTGCAATAGGGTCCTTCTTAGGCTGACTTGAAGAAGGTGTATTATTTTGAGATTCTTTGGTAGGATTTCCCTTTGGAGGATTTGCAGGAACCTTTTTGTTTTGAAGATTATATTGTTTCTGGAATTGCATGATGGCATTCTGCAGTCCTGTTTGGTAATATTCCTTTTCCACACACAACCTTTCATCATTATCTTACATGAATATTTCATTTGCATCCATGAAATGATCATGTTCTTATTTAGTCAAAACACTTATTTTTCATCACCATCACAGCAATGCATATTGTCTTCAAAAGTTTCATCAAAATTTTCATTTACATAATTATTTTGAAAAGAAGGTCTTATTTGTTGATCACCCTAGTTCCTTTGATATATTTGTCTGATTTGTGGAACTGTTGGTCTCCTTTGATTCCTGGGTGGAACATCAGCCTACTCTCTAGTGTTAGGATTATTATCTAAAGACATCCTCTCCATGATTTTCTCCATGGTCTTCATCATCAACTCAAATCTCTCTTCTGATGACTATGAGGTGGAAGGTTGTTCCTTATCTTGAACCTTGTTCATGTCCGTGTTATAATTATATTTGATCTTTCCTGAAGCCATTAGATTTACTTAAACTTCTATTACATCTCTCATCATATCATCCAGTGAATTGGATCTTCTTTCTCTTAATAATAAAGCAAAATCACTTTCAAAGGAATCAACATATCTAAGTTGAGCATCCCTAGGAGGAGGTTTTACTTTAGTAGGAATTGAATTGTAAACTTTCATAAATCTAGCTAAAAACTCTTGTACTATTTCATCAAGTGACCTCCTCATGTTCTTGTACTGGGTTAGCAACTGAAGGGGTTTTTTCTTGTCACTCCACTTTGCAAGAAAACTTGTTTCAAAGGCCTCAAAATATGGGATACTTGAAGCTGGGAGAGCTCTGAACCATTTTCTGACTTCTCCTGCAAGACTTTGTGAAAACAACATCATTTTTGAATCTTCATAATCTACTTCTTCTAGGTCCACAAAATCATTGAACCAGTCTAAGTGTTTTTGGGCTGACACATTTCCTTCAACATCATACAACTTAATAGTCTAATTATATTCTTGGGGCAAATCATGTAACTAAGAAGGTAGGACAAGAGAGGAAAACCTAGTTGTCATGGCTGCAGTAAGAACTTGAAGTGGTTGATGGTTCTAAGTAGGAATCACATGAGGTTTAATAGAGGAATCTAAAATTAAATATTGGAACCTCTTCTCATCAAATATGATTTCATTCAAACTAGACTCAGATTTAGTTCTGAACAGAGTTTGCTCAAATTTCAATTAAAAATCAAGGTCTTCAATGCTTTTTACTCCATCTTTGGCCAAGGATAGATTTATGTATAGACAAAAAACTGGGCTTATTGGCCTTTCTTTTCTTTTTTGTATCATTTTTTGAGGATTAGACACAAGGATTATTGCTTCTGGGTCTGGATTTCTTTTGGTATGAATTATCTTGGGAGCTAGGATTTCCTGCTCAAACTACTTTATGTTATTGGTCTCTTTATGATGGAGTCGCCAGGGAAAATTTAATCTCAACCAATAAGGTGTTTGATTCACTGTCACCCTCAGGAATCAAATCAAAAGATTTAAGTCATTATTTCCTAGGGAATATTTCACTTTCGATCCCCGACAACGACACCAGAATGTTAGCACTCTATAAATTTGTTCAGCTGATAAACAAAATGACAGACGTAACCTACAAACCACTTTAGATCTGGGTACTAGCCTACTCAGCTCATAGAGGGCTCTCTCTTATCACTTGGTCTTTAATAGATGAGTTTTATTTAACAAGTCAATGGCTAGGTTTTGGTTCTTTGAAGGGTTTTTTATAATTTTGCTGGCAAGGAAGGGGAGGGACACTTAGGGCTATGGAGTCAAAATTTTGAAAATGAATGGAAGCATTGACTGGTCGATAAAACTCTCCATAGGATAAAGGCTAAATGAGGCGATAAATATGAGTTATAAATTGTAAATTTGTAGAGTGTAAGAAGAAAGTAAAAACATATAATTGTATCAGAATTAAATAAATGAATTCTGACTTAGTTAGGAATAATTTAACATAGTTTAAATTGCTGAATCTGAGAGCATCACATGATTAATTATGGGCCTTCAACTATCCAATTTAAACATAAGACAATGTAAATGAAATCATGAGTACAGGAAATACATACAATGAGAGGAAACAAAACTCAGACCACCACCATTAGAATATTTTCATGGGAACTTCAAGACATCTACATGTGTATTTTATTCAGCTTCAGAAAATTACATTCAAGTTCAAAATAGCTAAAATCGTGCCCTTGCACTTCTTCCAACCCCTAATACATTTGGAACTCTTAATATCTATACAAGCCAAGTTTCTTCGGTATGAAATCGATTACCATGATTAAAATGAAATGTTTTGTTTTTTTAAACCGTTTACAATGATTAAAAGAAACATTTTGGTTTTTGAAACCGTTTACAATGATTAGCAAGGAATGTTTCTTGATCCAGATTCTGACTCCTCTGGCACTTCAGATCCATTATTTTCCACTTGTTCTTCTCTGGTCTTCCACATGATCTTCCATCTTCAGTGACATCTGGCCATCATCTACTAGACCCTGGAAAACTACATTTTTTCTTACTGAGTTGTACTATCTCCTTCCATTGCAAGTTTGAAGGGATATCATAATCTATGATTTCCTTGATCAGGATCTTTAGGTCAATGTAGGAAGCATATGACATGACTGGTAGTCCCAATTTGATTGCTTTGAACTGATTCATAATTTCAAAGTCTCTAATCAGATGCTCCACTAATGTAGCTCCCTTCAGATTTTCCTATAAGGTTTCGAACTTGGAGTGATTCATTCTCCACTGAGTCAGGAGAGCATTGTATTCTTCTTGATCATACAATTTTCCCTTTCAATCCCAAAATGGTGGAATTCATTTGATAAACAATTCTTTAAACAAATCCTTGAACACTTGCACACTTTGCTCCATATGTGTTGCCTTGGTTTGGACTGATTTCAACAGGTTATGTTTATAAATAACCCTCTTGTCCCAAATAATCAATGTGGTTTTGTCTTTAAATCCAATAGTCTAAAGATCTGAATTAGGAATGGAGTTGATTATATTTTTGGCGTTTTGGGCCCATTCTGATGGTTTCTTTGCTAAAGTTTCATTCACAACAATGCACCTTCTTCTGGTTGTGATGGCTATGTTGTCTTTATCATTAATGAAATTCAAATATACTTTGAAATTGGCAGCTTCAATAGCTATAGAGTCCCATATGATATGCTTGTCCCTTGCAACAAGCCTTTTCCTCTCAATCTCATCTTCAATTTATCTATCCATTCCTAGAAGACTTCATTCTCCTTTTGAAATTAATCCATTCTTTAATCCTTTGCCTTCATCTCCTGCTTCAATTTATCTATTCTTCCTTTTAGCCCTTTGATTTCTCCTTCTTTCAAGATAACTTGTGACATAGATTGGACAGGTCCTTCAATGTTTGACCTAGCTTCTACAGTAGGAGGTACAACTACAAGCTTGTTTAGCAATTTGGTCTGCTCTTGTGACCACTTCACCTTTTCTTTTTCTAGCTGCAACACCATATCCTTGTAGTCCAATGCCTCTTGATGAAGTGTTTCCTTTTCCTATTATAGAGAAACCAATCTTGTTGTTTGTGGATGCTCTGTAGAAGAAATTTTCAGTTTCTTCTTCAAACTTTGAATTAATTTATCTTTCTCATCCAATGAGGTTTTCAACCCTTGGGGGCATTCATATTCTAGCCTCTTGATCTGAGTCTGCCAAGCTCTACTAGATGATTTTTCCTACCTCAACTTCCCTTACAATTTCATTGCATAAGTTGACATCTTTTAATTCTTCAAGCTTAAACTCAAATAATCAGAATACAACATATCACTGGGATGCTTATGAAATTTGACCTTATCTGGAGCACTGATGTTGTCATATATTATCTTTATCTTGGAGACTTTGTCTTCATCTGCAACTGGAATTTTAAATCTCCTCTTTTCAATAGCTCTTATTGTGAACAGAGAATATTTATGCTGAGAAATGTTTTCCACTTCAAGGACTAAATCCCTCATCTCACCCAGATCTACGTTTCCCTTCTCAGCATATTGTTTTGCCAAATCCTCTTTAGATTGATAAATTGTCTCAAATGTTCTATCAAAGATATATTTTTTGATGTTAAAGGTTCTTGAGCTGCCTTCACTTTGGATTTTTCTTTCCTTTTCAACCTATATAGTGCTAGTGCCACTTTTGCCTGTATCTAGATTTACTTGTTCTCTGGGCTCTTCCTCTTCTAAATCCACAATCTGTGGAGACTGTGTAATATTCATCTTCTTTGGGGAATTTTGTTGATCACTGATGCACAGGGCTTCTGAACTACTTCTCTTTCTATAAACACTTATCTTAGGAACTTTTACTATTGATTTATGAGAAGCTTGTTGTATTTGGATTTGTTGCAGGGTTGCCTCCATTTGTTGTGTTTGAGTTGGTTTCAAGATTGCTTCCATATAAACACAGACTTCTAGATTTTCTAGTTTATCAAAAACCTCAACCTGTTCATCCTCATAAGGGGCCTCTTTGTTCATCAATCTTATCTTGGATATGATTTGGTGTGGATCATATCTTCTTCCCTGTAGCCGTGCAAAACCAAACTCTTTGATATTTTCTTGAACTTGAGATAAACATGATCTGTATTTTATAATGAAGGGGCCAATGATAAAAGGGAACTCGAGTTTGGAGGCTTTGTGCAACTTCAAGAAATGATCTATCTCATATATAATTCTTTATCTAATCAATTCAAGGGAAAATATTCTAGGGGTCAGAAAAATTGGCAATAGATGAGGGGATTCATGATAACCATAAACCCATATTACTGTTGAGTGCATGAATAGTACCCAATACCCCACTCTATTCTCAAGATTTGGATGTAGATAGCTCCTCATGTCACCCTAAACTCTAGGTGGGATGGTATTGAAAATCAAACTATAAACTCTGGACATGACTTTGTTTATGAATATAAGCAGTGTAATCCTTTTACATTCAGTTGAAACAAATGTTTCTTTAGGAAATTATCTCTTATTGGTTTCCATGAAAATATTCAACAGATAGGTGTAGTATCTTAAATGTCTTAGAGAGAGAAAATTCACTAGTTGTTTATGGATGTTATCAACTGTGAATTGATCAAAACTGATACACACTGATAGACCAGACTCTGACTTAAAAAATGTCAAAATAAAACTGAGCATGACTTCGACTACATATTTTTCATTGTCTAGACCTAAAAATTGACTCAAAAGGGAGTAGACCCATTGGACTTCAATAACCATTATATTCACATTCATTGTCAAAGACAAACTTTCTAAAAAATGTTCAGGTTTGACAATTGTCTGTAAAAATGGATTTTGGACTTCTGATGGACATTCTCTATATAACCTAACTAGATTTTCTTCATTGAAAGGTTTGGAAATTGCAGAAAAATACTCTGGCATACCAAGGGACTCTCGAATTGATAGACTCTCTACCATACACATGACCTTAGACCCTCATTTATTCACGAAAACTCTTTCTTCATGGGAATATTGTTCGACGCACCAACCTATAAATTTGGGAAAAGGGAAATAGATTTCGACAGCATAAGGGAATATGGTGGCCTGGACTGCTTCAAGGAACGATATACACCTTCCTACTTTATCTGACAAGTTTCTTTTGGACAAAGATATAGGAGATATAGTGATCTTGGTGTCAAAAACATCTGAATCTCAGTAAATTAGGGTTTCTTCATTCTCCACAGGATCTTGTTCTGTTACTGAGGTTGTGATAGGATCAATGGTTGTGATGAAAAATACCTGGAAATGAGCAGAAATGGCGTGTAGTTGGTGTACTGTTGAGATGCAATTGAAATATGGTGGTCGCGCCAAGTTTTTAATGGTCCAACATTCAAAATAGAATAAAATAAATGACCAACCTACCTTTTATACTTTTCCTCTTTTCGGGGGCATGAGAAAGTGGTTTGGGCAACCCACTTTTCACCCTGAAATGCATGTGGTGGTGCCATGTAACCCTGAACGCAAACCATGGTTTCAATTTTTTGCCCGCTCTCCAAAATTAACCCCCACGAAGCTTCCCCTCCCCAAAATCTTCCTCGACTATTGATCTTGAGAGTTCATGATCCACGATGCGTCGGGCCCCATCAGCTTAGCACTCCTACCAGATTTAGCTATTTCCTATCATATTTAGCCTCTTTTCTAGTTTATCAGGCTTTCCAAACTGCTTTAGCGTCTCGCTAGATCCTGAAATATTGATTTCACATAAAAAAAATAATGGTGACTAACACCCACCATGGATGTTCTTGCCTTGACGACTTTTGTTCCCTCCTCATCCCTAAGTGAGTTTGGTCGATCTGTTATGTCCTCAACCATGACTTCTTCTCATGACAGGGGTGATCTTGGTTCATCTGTGTTAGTCGATCTTGCAATATCCTCAGGGTTATGGTTTGAAACCCTGTTACCGACCCCGGAGCTTTTCCCTACCTCTCATCGCTATGTTGTAGAGAGATCTTCCTCAACCCACTTCAGGCTACTAGACTCTAGCTCCGAGGTGGTCACTGTTAATGTTTTATGCTGATATTATAGTTCTTTGCATTTCATAAAGACAAGAGCATAATAACCACAAGATCACTGAGAAATACACATCCACAATAGACACAGCATTTATCC
>JZKD02S2110149.1:21027-32658 GCA_000966675.3 Picea glauca
AATTCTTCTAATTTCTCTGAGCTCAAAATTTGCTAAGTGTTGAATAATTGTGCATTTTTTGTCCTTTATAGACCTTTCCATGATCATTTTTCTCTGTTTCCATGCATTTGCGCCAAGTTTACCTTTTATTGCACATTGTATTCTAATATCTGGCACGATAACTCTTGCACACAACTTTTTCTATGTTTTTGTATTTCTATCGTTTGTAGTTTTGTATTTGCTTTTCTTCCTTTTTCTCTTTTTGTTTCGTTTTATCATTTTTTTGTCTAGTATCTACTATGGTACACTATATACATACTTTCCTTACTGCATTGTCCCTATTTATACTTGGTGAGGTTGATTTTCCCTATACAACTTCAGTCAACTCCCATTGATCATTCCCTTTAATTGTATTCATGTTAGATCCTTTAGTCACACAGATACTCCATCTGTGACATGTTGGACTTCATATGGCCCTAGCCAATGCATTCTAAACTTACCCGAATGTTGAAAGAATTTGTTTTCATATAGAAAGACTAAGTCTCCTTCCTTGAAACTTTTCTTCTTGATATGTCTGTCATGCCAAGATTTGTCTCTAGCTTTTTTTACTTCCTGGTGAAATCCTGTTGGGATCCCATCCTCTTCCATCTCCATGAGTTGACTTATCCTTTATTCTAATGTGCCATGTTCTGTCATGTTAGTAATGGTTGCGATGTGCAGACTAGGTACCAGAAATTCCAGTGGTACCACTTCTTCTTATCGATACGCCATCCTGAATAGTGTATGTCTTGTCAACTTTTTACATGTAGTTTTGTATGCCCATAGTACTGCTTGTAATTTAAAATACCAATCATCCCTGTTAACATTGCATATCTTTGTCAAGGAATTCTCCAAGATATTTTTTAAGGCTTCTACTATTCCATTTTCTTAAGGGTGGTATGGTGTACTCTTCTGATGATAGACTTCAAACTCCTCAGTCATATCCTTTATAGTGTTGTTGATGAAGTGAGTACCTTGGTCACTCATCAAAATCCTTGGACATCCAAATCTAGTGATCACATGATCAAAAAAGAAGTGTGTTGTTGTTTCTGCACTGCAATCTTTGATTGGTGTTGCTTCTTCCCATGTTGTTAAGTATTTTTTTGCGGTAATGATATACCTTGATCCTAACCTCTTTTGTGGTGGGTTAATTGGTCCCACAAAGTCTATTTCTCATTTTTCAAATACCTGCAATGTTACTTGTGGTTTTAAATGAATCGCATCCCTTCTATTAGATTTACCAACCCTTTGAAGGGCATCACATCTCTATAAATATTCCTTTGCATCCCTATGAATTGTTGGCCACCATAATCCTGCACGTAATACCTTATGTGTAGTATATTTGCCTACATAATATCCTCTGACTATTCCTTCATGGGATTATGCTAAAATTCTAGGTCTTTCATGCTCTAATACACATCTTATCAAAATGTTGTCTGCACCATTTTGTACAAGTGTCCTACAATCAATTGATATTTTGCAGCTCTGACAACCAAATTTTTATTTTGCATGGTGTTAAACTCCTGTGGCCCAATCCTTGTACTCAAATATTCAATAATGTCAGCAAAGTATTCATCAACTACCTAGACTAAAAATAACTATGCGTTAGGGAAGTTAGCCTCTATGTTTGTACGTTCCTCTCCATTGGTGACCCTTGATAAATGATCAGGTCCTGCACTCAACTTCCCTGGTTTGACTATTACTTCAAAGTCAAATTATTGAAATAGAAATAACCATATACAAATTATCCCCCCCCAATGTTCTCTAGTTGACTATGTACTTGAGGCCAGAATAGTCTTTGAACGTCTTAAAATGTTTTCCAATTAAATAGTTCTTGAACTTCTATAGTGCATATACCATTTCCGGGCCTTCTCTTTCTGTAGCATTGTAGTTCTTCTCTGAGTCTGACAGTTTCCTTCTTGCAAATGCTATGGGATGGTCTAACTCCCTTGCTCCAGGCTATGCTAGAATAGCTCCAAGTGCTATGGATAATGCATCTACATGCACCTAAAATATTGTTTCCCAATCTGGGAATACTAGTATAGGTGTTGTGACCATCTTCTCTTTCAAGGTGTCCAAACCTTCCTGGAAGTCCTCATCCCACTGAAATATGATATCTTTCTTAAGAATTTTCTCTATTGGCATAGTGATATGTGCATACCCTTTTATAATTTTTTTTTAATAACTTGTATGTCAAAATGTGGCTCTCAACTGTTACACTGATTTTGGTGGTGGAAAATTCACAATTATTGCAATCTTTGCAGGATCTACTATTAGACCCTGTTTCCATACTATATGACCCAATAAAACTCCAAAAGGTGTCCCAAATATGAATTTCTTAATGTTCAGGGATATCTTTCATTGCATACATCTTTCCAACATTAGCCTTAACACCTCTACATGGTCTTTCAACAGACTGTATACTATCCAATCATCCAGGTACACTTCTAAAAACTAATGGATGAATCCTTTGAATGCAGCTATGAATACTCTTGCGAATATTGTTGGTGCATTATTCAGTCCAAAAGGAATGACTGTGAATTGATAGGATCCCCATTCCATGGAAAAGTTATTCTTATACATGTCTTCTGGAGATATTTTTATTTGGTGGTAGCTTGAGAATCCATATGTGAATGAATATGCTTCCTGACCTCCCACATTATCTAGGACTTCGCCAATAAAATGGGTAGAAAAAGGGTCATGTAGGAAAGCATCATTCAACTTCCTCAGGTCGACACATATCTTGATTCCTCCTTGTTTCTTCTCCTGAACTACCATAGGGATTATCCATTCTGTTTCTTCTATTGGTTCTATGATCCCTTCTTCCAACATCCTATCAATTTCTTCTCTAAATTTCTGCTTGTTTATTGGGTTTAGTCTGTAGGGCCTCTATCTGACAAGTATTGACTCAAGTTTAATAGGTATCTTCATATCACCTATCTCTCCGTCTATACCTTTCATTTTTGTGAAGTTCGTTGGGAACATGTCATTGTACACGTGTAGTAAATCTGTTATCATGTCCATTGTTTGTTCATCCCAGTAGTCCCCAATACTGTCCATCTTTGGGTTATCAGTTGTCCTAATATTGACCTTCTTCACTTTAATCGGTGCAAAACATTATTCTTACTCTAGAGAGGGCCCTTCCACCTTTATTTCCCCTTCTATTTATGTAATTTGGGTATTTCACAGATCATCTTCATTTGGTGTTTCTTCTTCCACATGATAGCATGATAGTAATTATTTGACACTCTGTTTGTTCTATTGTCGATACTCTATCATGAGTTATAACTATGGTTCATCAACAAATATCATTCATCTTATCTACTTCAAGGATGAATAAATTTTGGGGTTCTCACTTTCAAATGAAAAGGTTGCTATGAAGTTTTGCTGCAAGACTATCCATTCAGTGGTACCTCTGTGCAGTTCCTGGTCTACATACTATTTTTATGGGATTCCTTCCAGGTTGTGAATGAAGTAATGAGGCCATTCTTCTGGTGGTGTCATATTCCATAGTGTTCTTCACTTTTCCAAGTGTTCTTCTGGTGTTCCTTTTCCAGCATACCTTTGTATTTCATTGTTCTTATGCTCTGCGTCCAATCTGATGTGCAATAATCTTTTGCATTTATACCAGTCCTATATGTTTTCCTTATCCGCACCCCACCATATTGCAGGTGTAGCCTTAAGTGGGATATATAGGGATAATATACTCTAATTATCTAATACTTCCTCCTCATATTTCATCAAGAAATTTTCTAAGTCATTTATGCCATGAAAACTAGGAGGTTCTCTGATTTTTGTACCCACCCATCTTACTACGCGGTCTATTCTTGTGCACCTTCTTGTATATATCTCATGTAGGAATTACTTCCAATTATCCGGTCTTGTATCTATATCAGAATCAAATCACATGAGGTGATACTTCTCCAGCTGATTACCCCATCTTCAGTTGGATTAATGTAATATTTTGTGCACGTGGTGGTTCTATACAACTAGTTGATTTCTTCTAAATCTAGATAGTTCGGTTCCAAAAATATTTTGGATTCAAATTGGTCCAAGGGTGAAATGAATAGGTATTCCCATGAATCAAATGTCATTTTCCTTGTCTTCAAATTAATTATGGCCTGATTATCAAACTCCCAATACATTCCAAGCAATGCGGGATATGGTGTTGTGCCATCTACTATTTCAATGACTTTGAAATATGCCTTAGTGCGCACTTCATCCAAATCTACTATCACTCCTTTAAACCTCCCAATTGGCAGAAATTTGTGCTGGTTTGATAACTTCAGTTGAACTGGTGATTAGCTTAACGTTGGATCTCCCATGCATTTACATGTCTTCTTTGGTAAGACATTTCCTTCAGATCCTAGGTCCAATATAACATCTCCCATGTTGAAATTTCCAATATTGGCATTCAATCTAAATTATCTGCTTGTCCTCCTCCTTCTTATTGTTGGACAACTGATAGGGGGGGGGTGAATCAGTTGTAACCTTGCTTAAACAATTATTCTTATTTTAAACTCTTTATAGAGAACTCAGTGACAATCACAATAATGCAGGGAAGTAAGCAATAGTACATTCAGCATCATTCACACATATGAGATACACAGAGACAAATATTTCCTAAGGAAACCCATAAAGGGTAAAAACCTCTTCATCTTTATATGATAAGTAATATTTACATTCTTTACATTATCATACATATGAGCTCCAACTCATTGTGAGGCTACAACCTCTGTTTTGCAAGCTGCAACTTGCTAAGAGCACCAACTCTCTGTTTTCTCTATCACCAACTAGAAGGAAGCACCAACTCCCTGGTTTCTCTAGCACCCACTAGAAGGAAGTACCAACTCCCTAAGTGTTCCAGCACCAACTAGATGGTAGCACCAACTTCCAGTCACACAGGCACCAACCTGTATAATAGAGAACAATAGTTCTCCCTTGCACCACCCTACCACCCTGGTTTCTCTGGCTGCAACCAGATGGAAGCTACAACTCCATATGTTCAATCACCCACTTGAACCTCTGAGGAAAACAGTCCTCCCTAGCACCTCCCTTCCACCCTAACATATAAAGTTTTCTATATATAAATTTATCACAGTGATACAATATTTATCATTGGCTTACCAGGCTTATCACTGTTCTGCTATGCTGCTCCCTGTATCAATGTTTCTCTGTCTGCATCTTCTTGCATTTTCTGATCTTCTGTTTTTCTCTACAAGAGAACCTTAGCCTTCCTTTATTGTCTCACTATCTTGTTGCACACATACCTTGCACTTTCTGTGCCTCTGCCTTTTATGCTCTGTGTGCCATGTCCATTTAATGCACCATTCCTCTCTAGTGCATTTCAACTGCTGCACTCTGCCTCATTCTACACACCTAAATCATGCTCAACAACAAAAACTCCTATCTCTTATTTTTTCTTCATTCTTATAGTCTTTGTGCACCTTGTGCATGGTCTATGTGCAATGCTTCTACATGCTCTTCACAGGGAGTGCTCTGCCTGATCATCATTACAAATCTTCAGCTTCTCTAGCAGTTAAACCCATGCATCCATCATCACTGGGTGTTATGCCGAGATTCCTTTGCCTCTCCTACAGTCAAGACTCTTCATCTTCTCTGTTACAATCAAGCTCAACCTCTTTTTTGTAGTTACGGGCTTCAACACTCTTCCATCTGTCAATCGCCTCTATGACCAGTCTTCATTCCACTGGAAGATGCCTTGAGACTCTTCCACTCCTTTTGCAATCACACAGAAGTCTCTTTGAGTCCTCTAGTAGAAACCATCAGTTGTTTCTATCAGTTACAATGCGAACCTTGAAATGGAGCCTAGCTATGCTAGCTCCTTCCACTTACGTGACCACCGGCGGTGACCACCGATGGTGACCACCGGCTACATAGACATTTCGGCATTTCGACATTCGACAATTCAGCATTCATGTGATCAAGTGTCTTGACACTCTAAGTCGTGATCCCCGAAATGGAACTTGGTTTCTCTAGCTCCTTCCTCCATCTTCCACAAATGTGACCACTGGCTGTGTCCACAACCTTATTCAAAACTGCATTTCACAATTTTGTGTTTCGTGAATTTGTTGCGAGTCACTCTGACTCTTCTAGCTCCCGATCCCTGAAACTCTGTAAAAAAGAGATTATCTCTTTGATCTCTTCTCTACAGCTCTACGATGATGTGACCACCAACGGTGACCAAGACTTATTCAAAACTACATTTTGCAATTTCGCATTTCGGCACTTCGGGACTCCTATGATGAAGAGTCTTGGGTCTTGAATCCTCCATCTCCCGGTATCTAAAACTTTGAAATGGAGTCAGATCAATGGTCCGGTATTTCTTCATTTCACATTTCGGCGATTCAGCATTTCGACACTTCATGACTCCTTTGATGAAGAGTCTCAACTCTTGACTTTTCCAACTCCCAGTATCTGAACCTCCAAAATGGAGTCAGATCAATGGTCCTCACTCTTGATGATTCAACAGTCTAGATCTCTTCGTGATTTCGCATATCACGATTTTGGCATTCTTGATGTGAGATTTCTTGACAAATCCAAGTCTCAGTATTCGAAACTCCAAAATGGAGTCAGATCAACAGCATTTCGGAATTTCACATTTCGCCATTTCCGGACTCCTGTGGTGAAGAGTCTCGGTGCTTAATTCCTCCAAATCCTAGTATCCGAAGTTTCGAAATGGAGTTAGATCAAAGATCCGGTATTTCCTTGTTTCACATTTCGGCGATTCATCATTTCTACACTCCTGTGGTGAAGTGTTTTGACACTTCAACTCCCAGTATCCGAGACTCCAAAATGGAGTTATTTCCCGGTCTGCAAAACTCTTTGTTGGTGTGCCTATTTCAGGATTTCAGTGTTTCACATTTCACGACTTCGGGACTCTTGTGTTTAAGAGTCTTGAATCTTGACTTCTCAATTTCCCAGTATCCGGAACTCCGAAATGGAGTCTTTGACATGCTTTGATCTTTTTCCTTTTGAGATTTCAGGGTTTGCTACTTCAAAGGTTAATGTTCCTTTGATATTTGATTTCCCGGTCTATGAAACTCCGAAATGGAGTCTTTTTGGTGCTATGATCTTTTGCCATGCGTCCGTACCCGATCAATTCTCGATCCAACGGCTCAGATCATTTCACCATTTCGCATTTCGCGATTTGGAAGGATAGAGCACTTCCTTCCTTTGACATCTTGGTCAACGAAATGTTGATCTGTGACCACCTGTCCTGCCTGAAGATGGACGGTCCTCCTTCTTTCTGGATTTTGTAAGCCCGCTTCACCTTGCACATTAAAGAATGTGCATGTTCTCCTGGATCCAACGATGGTTAGACCCTGTCCTCGAATCTAACGCCCGAGATCTGTCCTCCATCTATGCACTCGTCATATATGAGTTCAGATATGACGGTCATCGGGAATTCTGAATGGGATCCAACTATCATTGTCGCTTCTCCTCCCAAGCTTATGCATCCTCCTAACTTGGAAGAATTTCTTAGTGTCAAAGGCCTCAACCTTTGATCTGCCTGAGATCCTGAGTATTCTATCTCTCTTGAGCTTTGGTAATGAGTTAACCTCATCCCTGGTGTAGACCTACACACTGTGTGTGACTCTGCGCTTCTCCTCTTGAGCTTACATGTTCCTGTTTTTCCATCAATGCAGACTCTGATCTTTCCATCAATGACAAGAACACTTTGCACTTTGCATGCACCTCTACACTATCTATTCTGGTCTTCATGAGCTTTCTCTGTTGTGTCTCCCCAAAATACTTTTGGTTCCCACATGGCACATTGTACCTATACTCAAGCCATTATCATTGTTGTACTTGCCATCGATGACATGCATATGTTGCCTGTAAAACATGCCAACAATATCCCCCTTTGGCATTGATGGCAAAAAAGGCACCTAGACACGTTCTTTTCTCCCCCTTTGACATCAATGTCAAAGAAAACACACTCCCCCTGAGCTGTTGCAATATTTTTCGGAGGTATCAGATATTCAATCAATACAAACTCCCCCTAACAGGATGGACTCTCTTAGGTGTGAGACGGGATGACACCCAGCTTCTGATTCTTGGACCCGTTCATCTTCAGCTTCCGTTGTATCCTCTGTAGAATACTCAATATTGCTCACCTCTCTTACTAGGACTCCTTCATCAACCTTTCCTTCTCATAACTGGATGACTCCCCCTGTCACTATTCTCTCTCTGCTTCGGATGGTTTTCCTCCTTTGTTTCTAAAAGGTTTGCTTTTCCTGACAAGGTCTTTCTTCTTGTTATCTCTACAGAATGTCATGTATATAATTTTGTACAACAGAATGTTGCTTCTTTGAATGTTGTTGTCCTACTAAACCACTGCATAATTGTAGCTCGTACTTTTCAAATAGCCCTTGGATATCCCCATTGATTCTCATCGATCTCTATTACTGCAATTTCATTTTTCTTCCATGATGCACACAATCCAAGGCTTTTATGACCATATTCAATCACAAGAAAAAACCGCTACAACCACTCTCATACCTGCTTTTCTTTTTCACAGATGAAGGACCTGTATCAGGTTTCTTAGGAGTACTGATTTCTTCCTTGTTGTATCCAATACCAGATTTGTCATTTGGTGATATCTGGCTATCCAAGATATTATCCGGGGCCATGGAGCTATTTAGGAACTTTCTTTGGGTGTTTGACTTCTCAACCTTCAAAACTTTTTCTTCCGTCTTATGACATGATTCTTCTCCTACTTCTTCCATGGGATAAATGCAAATTGAACATTCTTTTATTGTATCTGAATCTTCTTCTTTACTTGCATGGGAGGATTCAATGTCAAAATTATTGTCTGTCATTATGATTTTAGCCACTACTTGTCCTGAGTTTACAGACTTTATCTTACAGTCTTTGGAATTGACCACTCCATTACATCCTCTATCACATATTTGATTTACATTGAGCAAATTATGTTTCATCCCATCTATAGGAAGATCATCCCGAGAATTTTTTTTCCATTACTTAAACTCACTATCCCTTTATCCTTGTTTTCACCTAGTTCATCATTTTCAAGGATCACATTTCCTGTTTTGATTTTGCTTATAAGCAGAAGCATATCCTTGTCTCCAGTCATGTTCTTGGAACATCCACTATCTATATTCCTGGAGACCTTTTGTTTTTGAGTTGAAAGTGCTAGACCATATTTTTCACTATCTTTCCTTTTCCATGTGATGGCCTTTCTATCTAAGAAATTTATCCTTGGATCTACTTTGTAATTCTTCAGATGGCAGTTTGCAGCTTTGTGGCCAAAGTTGTGACAATTATAGAATTCAATCTCATTGTTCAATAGATCAAAGTTATTGTTGCAGCATTGTCTACTCATTGACTGTTTATTATTTCTTGACCTCCTCAGTTGCATGTCTCTAGACTTAATTTGGCAATTTGCAATCTGTGATGGCTTGTTACTTGTCTGTATCATTCTTTGTTGTGGCAGATATTTATTCCTTGGAAATCTTAATATCTCATTTCTAATATTTAAGGAACAATTTACAACTTTGTGACCAAAGTTAGAACAGTAGAAACAATATCCATAGAAAAATTCTTTGTACCTGGAAAATGGTTGTCTTCTTTGAGAAAATCAATTTCTTCCATGCTGATAATTTCCTTGAGCAGGGAGTGTATTATTTCCTTGTTCTACAGATTTAGTTATGGCACCTTTTTCTTTACTCCTCCTGGATGGTTGATGATCTTCCTTTGTTTCTACAGGTTTGTTGTCATCATTGGTTGTAGATTTGACAAACTTGATGAAGTCTCTATTGCTTGGATGACCACTACTTCATCCCTCTTCATAACCCAAACTTGTTTTCAACTTTGGATTCCTTTGATGATTCAGAATGTTGGCTAATCCTTTTGAGGCTTTGATACTTGACAGATTCCGATGATACAAGGCTTGAAACTTCTCCAACTCTTTCCTAGTTTTGACTACTTCTTCTTCCAGAGCTTTACATCTTGCCTTCTTTTTTGATAACTGTTGTTTCAGAATGTCCTCGATTTTATTTGCCTCTTCTAATTCCACTTTTTGCAGGACAAAGTCTTCATCAGGATATTTACTGTCTTTCTCGAACTGTATCAGCAATTGTTTTTGCTTCCTGTTCTTAATTCTGAGTCTGTCAATCTCTTCCAATGCACTGATCAGTTCTCCTTTCAAATCAACCACAGCTTCTTCTTCATTAGCCTCACTGCCTGTGCTTTTATTATCATAATCTTCTTTGGCCATAAGCATGAAGTCATTTACCTTATATTCACAGGAAGAGTCACTATCGGTGTCTTCTGAGTCATCATTGTTTACAGATAAACTTTTCTTTTTATCAAATCTTTTGGATTTGAACTTCTTTTCACCTTCAAAGTTCTGATCATGTTTCTTGTGTGAACATTTATTTGTGAAATGACCTATTTTACCATAGTTGAAACATTTGAAGGGCAACTTACCTTGGTACTTTCCTGATCCTTTCTTTAGTCTTCTCATGAATTTTTCTTCAATTTCATCAGGCTCAGAATCTTCATTCTTATCTACTTTAAATGATTCTTCTCTAGAGGTGGGTTTATCTGTAACTATCCTCATTTCATATGCAGTCAACATGCCTAGAATTTGATCAAAAGCAAAGTCTTTATATCATTTATTTCTTCTATAGCTGAGACCTTTGGGTTGAACCTATCTGGAAGAGATCTCAAAATTTTCTGAACTAAGGAGGGTTCCTCAATTTTTTCACCAAGTGCTTTCATTGCATTTACTAGTTCTTCAACTCTCAGAAAATACTTCCCAATGGTTTCATCTTCTTTCATCTGTAGCTTTTCAAACTATACTCTGTAGGTTTGAAGCTTGGCATCTTTTACCTTCTCATTACCTTCATAACTACTAATGAGTTTGTCCCACATTTGTTTGGCAGTTTGAAGATGCATCACCTTTACAAACTCAGCTTCTACAAGTCCATTCAAGATAGCATTCATTCCCTTAGCATTAAAGCTAAATTCTAACTTATCATCCTCGGAAGCTAGCACAACAGACTTTATGTATATAGTCTCTACTACATCCCAAACATCAGCACCTAAGGCCATTAGGTATGTTCTCATTCTAACCTTCCAGAAGGTGAAGTTTGTTCCATTAAACAAAGGAGGCTTAGTGACTGAAGTCCCTTCATGAATTGACATGTTTAATCTCCAGGATCTACCCATAGATAAAAGGGGTCAGCTCTGATACCAATTGTTGGACAACTGAGAGGGGGGGAGGGTGAATCAGTTGTAACCTTGCTTAAACAATTATGCTTATTTTAAACTCTTTACAGAGCACTCAGTCACAACCACAATAATGCAGGGAAGTAAGCAATAGTACATTCAGCATCATTCACACATATGAGATACGCAGAGACAAATATTTCCTAAGGAAACCCATAAAGGGTAAAAACCTCTTCTTCTTTATATGATAACTAATCTTTACATTCTTTACATTATCGTACATATGAGCTCCAACTCATTGTGAGGCTACAACCTCTGTTTTGAAAGCTGCAACTTGCTGAGAGCACCAACTCTCTGTTTTCTCTAGCACCCACTAGAAGGAAGCACCAACTC
>JZKD02S2110193.1:0-15856 GCA_000966675.3 Picea glauca
TTAATGATACAACAATTATAATATTAATAATATTAATACTACAACATTTATAATATTAGTGATGTTAATAACTAATTTATTTATCAAAGAAAAGAAGAAAAAACTTATCTACAATCTTTTCAATTATAACATTGAAAAAATAAATAATTATCACTTTTTAAATTCAACAAAAAAAAATCAAAATTGATTTCTAAGGAATCATTATCCAAAATATAAATAAATTTTTATCTTTGTATAAAAAAATATAATTAATATATAAAAGATTCTAACCAGCCCTACCATCATTCCAACAACTTGTTAATAATCCATTTCTACAATTATTTTGTTATGCACTTTAATGTAGAAATGAATTCTCTACAATTCCTAGTTTGTATCTACATATTACAAATTTGTCATTTTCTAAAGGTTCAGTGAATATATCCATCATGTCATTATTTATATTATAGTACATCAAATAAATTTCTTTTGATTGAATTTTTTCCCTTACAAGGTGATGGTGAGTTTCAATGTGCTTTGATCTTGTAGGATAAATTTGATTATTTACCAATTTGATTGAACTTTGATTATCACATTTGAGAGAAGCAGGTACTCCTTTCCTTTCTTACATGTATTCAATAATAAGTATTATCCAAATCTCTTCAATATTTTACACTCAATTTCAGTTGAGGACAAGGAAACAATTGGTTGATTCTTGCTCCTCCAAGACACGATTCCAATCCTATACTAAATGCATATCTAATGATGGATTTTATATCCTTTGTATCTCCTACCAAATCAAAATCTGAATAAACTCTCTTCTCAAAATTCAAATGATTAGTATATATTCAATACGAAAATCTATAGCCTCGTATCAAATAATTCTCTTAGCTACTTAGCTACTTTACAATGTCTAACATGTGGTTTAGCCATGGATTGACTAAGTATGCTAACTGAATATGAAATATTAGGACTTCTTATGGTTAAATAGTTTAGAATTCCCACCAATTGTCAATACAACGTACCATTTACTTATTTTGTATCATTATTGCAAGGCTTAGCATTTTGTTCTAATGGAGTAGACACTAGATTGCATTCACTCATATTGAACTTTATGATTAGTTCCTTTATACACTTATTTTGAGTGATCAAATTATTACCATCTTCTTTCCAAACTGGAATTCCTAAATAATAATACATCTAACCAAGATCCTTCATTTCAAATTCCTATGATAACTACCTTTTGATCTCATCAATCAATTTTGTAGCACTTCTTGTTATGATTAAATCATCAACATACAATGAAATCAAATCATCATTCCCATTTTTATCTTTATTTATGTAAAGATTTGGATTACTCTTACTTTTGATGAAACCTTGCTCGAAGAAGAAAGTGTCAATTTTCACATACCATTCATTGGGAACCTATTTGTGGCCTCTTTGAGACCATATAGTGATTTCTTCAACCTACATACAATATGTTCTTATCCCTTATTTACAAAACCTTATGGATGAAAAATATACACTTCTTCTTTTAATTCACCATTCAAAAAATGTTGATTTAACATCCAACTAATGTAATTTCCAATTATAGTTAGTATCGAATGCAATCATTAATGTAATGGTGTTCATTTTATTTACACGCGCAAACCTGTCATAATCTATTCTTTCTTTCTATGAATAGCCTTTTGCAACTAATATAACTTTAAACTTGTCTATACTACCATCAACATTAAACTTAGATTTGAACAACCATTTTGAACCTATAAGCATTTTATTTTCAGGCAACTCCATAAGTTCCCAAATTTATTTTTCATTATGGAATCATATTCCTCTTTCATAGCACTCATCCATTCCTTATGATCATTTTATTACTCAAAATTCAAAGGATATTCTACACTCATAACTTGAATCATCAAAGCATAATTTTTATACCTGATAGGTGTTTGAATTTTCCTTCTTGATCTTCGAAGTGCCTCACTGCTTTGTGGAGCTTCTCCACTCTTTCTTGGTGCACTTTGGCTACTTGTAGCTTCAATGCTACTTTGATTTTGAACATCATCTTGTTGATATTAAATTTCTTCTTCTCTTTCACTTTCAATGCCTTGTTTAGGAAGTTTCCATACATATTGATTATCTTCTTTTTGAACCTCATCTACAAACTCATGCAATATAGCATCTCTACTTGATAAAACTTTATGAGTAATGTGATCATACATTTTGTAATATTTATGGTTAGCACAAAAACTAATGAAGATATATTTGATTGACTATGAATCAAGTTTCCTTCTATATTCCTTTGGAATGTCGGAAAATTCTTTACTTCTGAAATTTCTCAAATGATTAACAATTGATTTATAACTAGAAAATGTTTCATAAGGATTTTTGTGCTCTAAAAATTTGGTTAGAATTTTATTTTTTAGATACACAAGAGTACTTATTGCTTCAACCCAAAAACCATTAGGAATATTCTTACATTTAATCATGCTTTGAGCACAATCGACCAAGGTTCTATTTTTCCTTTAAGCCACAATGTTCTGCTAAGGAGTATGTGAAACTATGCATTGTTTTTGAATCTCATTGTCCTTGTAGTATTTGATGAAATCTCCTAATGTGTATTCTCCTTCTTGATTTGATCTAAGGACCTTGATGTGCTTTTTTTTCTTTTTTTCAACCATGTTTTTAAACTCTTTGAAATATTTAAACACATCACTTTTCTTTCTTATGAAATAAGCCTAGGTAAATCTTGTTCTATCATCAGTAAAGATAACAAAATAAGAAGCTCCCCAAAGTGATTTAATTTGCATTGGCCCACACACATCAATATGAACTAATTCAAGAATCTCCCTTTTCCTTTTCTCTATACCTATAGGAAAATCATTCCTATGTTCTTTTCCAAGTAAAAAACCATCACATTTAATATGTTCATCCTTGAAAAGAAGAAGACCCTCCACCATCTCTTTCTTTTGAAGTAAAATTTGGTCTTTAAAATTTAGATGACAATATTTTAAGTGCCATAGTTCTTTGTAGACATATTTTTTGAAAACAATGCTTGATGATCCTTAATAGTAACACCAATTTTGTAGAGGGCTCCCACTCTTTCCTTCTATAACTTTTTAGTGATCTTGTACATCCTTCACAACACAACCTAACTTCACAAATTCAAATTTTAATCCTTGATATGTAATTTTTGAAACAAAGAATATTTTTTTCTTAATCCTTGGCAAATACATTAGATTCTTGATTTGTTTCACATGAACACTTGGAAAAGTCACACATACATCACCATAACATTTTATTTAATGGAATCTATCATCACCTAGATAAATTTCAACACGATTGATTCTCTCATGATAAATTTCAAACCAATTTCTATGAAATTCTATATGAATAGAAACACCTAAATCAATGAACCATGCATTACATTCCTTTGTTTCTCTTGATAAAACTGCATATTGTTACCCCCTCAACCTAGGGGTAACTAAGGAGATGATATATTGAGACCCGAAGGTAGAAGACATGGAGTGTCGAGATCCATATGACCATCTGATCCCACACTAAGCAGACATAGCCCCTCCTCTCCACCACACATCACCATTCATAGTCAACAACATAGTAGCGTTCACCACACCAGTCTGGCCCAGAAAGGAAAGCATGTTTTTCTTCATGAGGTACCAAGTCTAGTCTCAGGGTAAGTGTCACTTTAATAATTGAAGCATTTGAGCATGTTGCGAAGAGTCCTTTCTTGATTATGGAATGTTTTCTATGAAATTATACTTTTTTCCCTATTTCAACTTGGTGGTTGACATGGTTTCCTAGTAAGTGGGTCACCCTTGGGAAAATGGTTGCTACTGGGGTGTCTCCTTGAAGTGTCATCGTACCATTATCACTCATACTTACCACTTCACACACCTCTTTCCCTTATTTCCTCATATTTTGGGTTTCTGGGTTCATTGACCCCAAGAAGGGATTTTACCTCATTTCATGGGAGGAAGGGGATAAAGGCCTAGAGGTGTTGTAGATAGCACTATAAAAGTCAAAATACATAACATGTCCTTCTATTTTCTCACTCTAAGGTCCTGAGAGCAATGAAATGCTTCTCTGTAAAAATGAAGGACTTTTAAAAGTAAAATGAATAAAAATGTCCTGCTTGAAGGGGGAATGCATTGTGGTGTCCTTTAATTTCCAGTGCATATGGCATTCAATGTGTTTCAACTTCAAGTGGATTTGTGGTGCTCTTTTTATTTCCTTTCACATAGTTCCCAATGTTTAGACCATAAAAAATGGAAGGCGAATAAAGGGATTGGAAAAATGTTGCATTGAAAATGAAGGGATGCAACACACCCTCCACAAAGGCACTCATAAATGAGACAATATGAGCCCTTGATATGTCAAAAACCCCATGCTCAAAATTTCTACCCCAATCCACCTCATATTCACTACATGGCATAGCTAGGGTCTTGTTGGAAAATATTCCTTGACTTGGGGATTGTTGGGTATGTGTTATATTCTTTGCACGAGTAGTAGTGTTTGCGTTGCACCAGGCGTGCAGGGGTTCGAGGGGAGTGCCCCCGAATTTTTTTTTTCTGCCTCCAAAAATGTGTCACGTGTTAAGGAATTAGGGTTGTTTACTAATCCAGGTCATTGGGTTAGGGTTTTGGATTCCGCTAGCTCTTATATGTATATTGTATTGTAAACAATGTATCACTATGAATGAATATAGAATATGTTGGTTTTCCCAGTTTGGGTTTCCAGGGGAAAAATATCTATGTAAACATAGTTACCAACTTAACGAGAACTCTACAGAGTTCACGTTTTTTGGGGGGTCAAGTTTTTTACCTCGTTTTTAAAAATGGTGCTACCAGTAGCACCCCCCTCCATTTTTAGGTGGTTTTTTGGTATTTTAAATTTTTCGATACATAAGGTTTCCACTTTGTTTTTTTAATGCTCAGTTTTTCATTTATTTCCAAATTGTTCATATTTCCATTCTTCATCCAATGTTAAAAATGTTGTACGCCATTTATTTTTTTGAAATTAAGATTTTTTATATAATTATCTGTCCTTAATTAAGTTATGGTTCTGATGGCGTCCACCCGGGCACCTACCTCAGCAGGTCCCTCACCTAACCTCCCGGTCTTAAGGATCGTTCAATTTCCTCCCTTGAGCCAGAGTGGCTCCTCTGATTCCCACTGGAATCTCCTTCGAAAATTGACCCACAGGTCTTTTCGGAACTTTACAGTCTTTAGGCCGGTCACTGTTCTCTTCGACGACAAAAGAATAGAGAATCGGGTTTCGGGGTTTTCAAACTCCCGATGTCTCAACTCTTTGGTTCCCGATTTCCCGACCTCCAATATCCCGATGCGCTCCTTTGTTGCCTTAGCCCCGGGCTATGCGTTTAGTCCACGTGACCTCCTCTTATATGACCGCTGTCATATTCCTTATCGGGATTCGGGGTTTTGAGCATTGAAATGTAGTAAATCTCTCGCCCACGGAATCCTCGATCTTTCGACTCGCGGATTCCCGATATGACGTCACTAGGACGCCCTTCCACCGTAACCAAAATCAACGACAGTGAACAGTCGCTGAGATCAACGGTTCCAGATCTCCCTTGGGGTTTCGCGACTTCAATTGTCGAAATGCTTTGGCCTTTGATTCCCTCGATTTCACGAATGTCGATTTCTCGATCACTTCGATCTCAACCACGCGTCCTCAAGGATGGATGGTTCTCGTATGCTTCGGGGTTTTCACTCTGGAAATTCCCGATTCCATTGCTACGACGAGACGACGTCAACTGGGCCCCACACGGAGCTCTCCTCTTGTCGGGAAATCAGACTTCGCGGTTTCGACTTGCGAGAGTATCTTGTCCTCAGGACCTCCAAAACGCCGATCCCCGACTCTCTTTGGATTTCTGACACGCGTCCCAAGTGATGGACGGTTCATATTGAACCTCAGGCTTCGCCACTTTACAAAACCATGAACACTCACTTACCTGAACTCCGATGACCACGTCCCCGATCTAGACGACCACACGACACGTGTCCTCCCTGAGATCCTACGGCTATGATCCTTTCACCATTTCGGGGTTCAACAGGTCTCGGATTCTTGTCTTCTGAAGTTTCGAAATGTCGATGGACTCTCGATCCCTACCACCTGTCCCAACAGATGGACGACTCTGAACTCGTCGGGATTTTCACGATGGATTTCCCTGACTTCTAGTCCACGTGACTCCCGATTTCCCGAACCTCAACGCCTCGATGTCTCGACGCCTCTCGGGGTTCTTACTCTGCTCACGAGGATTTAAATCTTGTGCAACTTTTGTCAGATCGGACGGCTGACGGGTAATTGATCAACGATCCAACGACTCACAACCCCTAGAGCTTGAACTCCGAATGCGGCCATAACCTCCTCGCTTCTTTGATAGATCCAACGGCTGACGATATTTTGCAAATATTCTCCACAAGATCCTAACCGTCGATCTCTTCCTCTTTGATGTTTTCTACAGGTGAACCCAGTATTCCTCTGTGAAAACTAGTCCTCCTGCGCGTAACTTTGCAGTGCCTGTTCAAACACTCCATGACATAGACTCCTTGTGCTTCTCTTCGACGAGCTTGAAAGCCTTGTCCTTCCTAAGCTTCACACAATTCTGAGTCTTCGAGAAGACCCTTGCGCGCACTCCTTGCGGCAATCCTCGAACACTTCCAAGTGTTGAGTTCTTTCGACTCTGCGCACACCTGCAACAATAGTCCTTCAATGCTTCACTCAGATTCACAACTGAGACTTTCCTTAGCCTGCACACTCCTTGCACGACTCCTATAACCCAATTTCACTTCTGGGTGAACGAGAACAAGAGTTAAACTATCCGAGCCTTCTGTCAACGCACTCCTTGCGGACGACTTCAATTGCACTCCTTGCAGGAATCCTTGCTTAGATAGAGAAACAATTGAAACTCATTTATTCTAATTCCTTTCAGACTTCACTTAGAACATGAAATCATATACACAACATATCAAAGCAAATGTATAACAGGAAGAAAACATTCATGAGCATATCAATCAACACACATACACAAAGAACAACACAACGCCATGAACTTAAATCAACTTCTTCTATTAATCCAAATAATTGTACATGGGTGTTTCNGGGTTATTCCCAGGTTGAGGGAATTGATTTTGGTGAGATTTTTTCTCCTGTTGCCAAGTTAACCTCTATAAGTTTTTTTTTATTTGTTGTTTCTGCATTTGATTTTGAAGTAGAACAGATGGATGTGAAGACAACATTCCTACATGGGGATCTAGACGAAGAAATCTATATGAAGCAACCGGAAGGTTATGTTGTGAAGGGAAATAAGGAGGTGGTATGCAAGATGAAAATGTTCTTGTATGGTTTAAAACAATCACCAAGGATGTGGTATCAAAAATTTAATACTTATTTGCTGGGACTTGGCTTCACAAGAAGCAAAGAGGATCACTGTGTGTATTTTAAATTAATTGGTGATCATTTGATTTATTTGGTCTTGTATGTGGATGACATGTTGTTGATAGGAAACAACAAGGAGATTATCCAAGATGTGAAAACTCAGTTGTCCTCTAAATTTGACATGAAGGATCTCGATGCTTCAAATTTTATTTTGGGCATGGAAATTAAAAGAGATCGGAAAAAGAGGAAACTCTTGTTAAATCAGAGAAAATTTGTCGAGTCAATATTGCAGAGGTTTAATATGCAAGTATGTAAACCGATTAAGGTTCCTATTCCTGTTGGGGAAAATTTATCTACGGATCAATGGCCCATGACACATGAAGAGGAGGAGGACATGTTTTGTGTTCCATATGCGAGTGTAGTTGGCAGTTTGATGTATGCAATGGTCTGTACTAGACCAGACATTGCACATGCAGTGAAAGTTTTGAGTAGGTATATGTCAAAACCAGGGAAGGAGCATTGGACAATAGTAAAAAGAGTTTTCAGGTATTTGCGTGGCACTGCTAGCTATGGATTGTGCTACGAAGGAAGACTGGGATTGGACAAAGTGGTGGATATACATGGATTTTTGGATGCATACTGGGCTAGAGATCTGGATCATAGGAGATCTACAAGTGGGTATGTGTTTAACCTATTTGGAGGAGCAATAAGTTGGATGAGCAAAAGACAAGTTGTAGTGGCACTTTCAACTACAGAAGTTGAATACATGGCATCCACTCATGCAAGTAAGGAATAAGTATGGTTACAAAGATTGTGTTCAAGTATTGGGTTGGTACAACACGCTGTAAGGATAGATTGTGATAGTCAAAGTGCAATTTATTTGGTGAAGAACCCTACTTATCATTCAAAGACAAAGCATATTGATATTCAATATCACTTTGTGAGAGACATGATTGAAGAAAAGAAAGTATTGTTGATGAAGGTGGACACATTGAGGAATGTTGCAAATTCATTAAAAAAATATGTGAGCACTGAGAAGTTCTCTTGGTGTAGAGGATCCATGGGCATTATTGCCCTGGATTTTTGACTATGTAACCCTGTAACCCCTTGTATGCAAAGAAAACAACAAGTGGGAGAATGTTGGGTATGTGTTATATTCTTTGCACAAGTAGTGATGAGTCAAAAGTGAAGATTTTTTTTGACATATTTAGGTGAAATTTTTTTCTGCCTCAGGAAACATGTCACATATTTAGGTGGTTTTTCGGCACATGGTTTTTTGCTAATGTTTTTCTATTTCCAATTAAGGAATTAGGGTTGTTGACTAATCCAGGTCATTGGGTTAGGGTTTTGGATGTCGTTGGCTCCTATATGTATATTGTATTGTAAACAATGTAACATTATGAATGAATATATAATATGTTGGTTTTCCCGGTTTCAGTTTCTAGGGGAAAAATCTCTCTGTAATATTTGTATTTTCCATTGTATCTTTTCTGTTATTTTACTGAAAATCTGTTTGCAGTAAATATTGTACAAGGTTAAAATCTACAGGGATTGGCCTACCCAATAGGGCACCATGACACCCATTCCATATCTAAATTTGGAAAAGTTTATAAGGTCCTTGAGAATTTGTTTAATTTGAAAGGGGGGGACTTAATGCAGTTGTTTGGTTGGTTCTTTTATTAAATGTGGCTTATTTGGCATGATTCATATGACTTGTGGACCCTTGGAGGGCATGTTTTCTTGTTTTTTTCGGACCTTTCCCGGTGAAAGTTATTTGTGGAGGAACTAAAACACTTGGAACTTCATAGGGACTTGAAATCCCACTGGATGGATGTTGCACCCCATTCATTGGAGGCCTATAATGATGAACATTGCACCTTGGAGGAATTCCCTAGCACATGAATGAGGCTAAGAATGATGAAGAATGGATGCAATCACCCTCCTATGACAAATTTCTCTCTTGGGGATCTTGACGTCACACATTTGGGAGGACATTTGGCCATTTAGGTGCACTTGGTGGTGTTTTGGTCTTGAAGCCCCACATACTTTCTTAATATGGGGATGATATGACACCTTCATAGCATGACGTCTTAGCCTTGGGATACTTATCTTCACACATGCCACCTTAGAGAGGAGTTTTGTGGGCTCATGTCCCATCATTTTGTTATTTTTTGTCATTTTGTAGCTTATGTGGGAAAAAAGAGCAAATCAATTTTCCAATTAAGCATTGTAACTTGGATTTGAGCCTAAAATTATGGTTTTAATTTTAAAGTAGACAAATGTGGACAAAAATGACTTGGGTTTTCCTCATATAAATATGAGGCAAGTCATTTTCATTTGATAATAACTCATCACTTGATTAATTTTCTCTTGGACTAAAATTTTGGCCCCCCTTGGAGGATTCACTATCTCTCTTCTCTTGTGAAAATGGATGAAATACTTGTTATTTGGAAAAAAAAAGGCTAGTGATTTATCTTGATGGTGTTTCTTGGTAAGTGTTGGATTATTTTTTTGGTAGAAAATGTTTTCTTTCATGTTATATCTTGGATTTGGTGAGTAATTTCTACAATTTATTATCATTTTGCTTATTTAAATTCAAGAAATATATCTAAAACCCTAGGAGGAGTAAAAGGGATTACACCCTCAACCAAAATTTATTCTTTTTTGATATTGAAGGGATATAAGGCTTGCAACAAGAAGTAAAAGGTTTTACACCCTTGTTGCAAGGATTATCTATGGTTTATTTCTCTAGGAAGTAAGAGGGTTTACACCCCTAGAGAAACTTTAAACCCCGGTTCATCTTGGATTTCAAGCTAGACAATTTGGAAGGATTGTTGTTAGGTTTTATAAGGGTTTAACTCTACAAAAATATCTCTTCTTCGCATTTGTTTAACTCACCTTCCAAGGAAGACACTCCATTTACCCAATAACAAGGCACTAGTCTTTTTCATTGAAAATTGTTAATTATTGCATTGGTAAACATGAAAGTTGATGGTTTGGAATTGTTCAAGTTGGATTTGAATTTTACATGTTTTGGACTCTCTTATTCTTCAAGTGAATCTTGATTGGTCAAGTGGTTAATATATTGTAATAAACATTAATCTACAACCATTAGGGCTATAGTAAATTATCTTTCTCAACACATTTTCTTCACTTTTCACCACTAAAATTTGCATGTAAGTAGTGAAATTTGATCTACTTTTCAAGGGACATTGATTGTGTGTCTTGCTTGCTGATTTTGTTGGTTAAAAGTTATTTATATAGCAACAATACGCTATATACATAGGGTTTTCATAATATGTTGTTGATAACTCACTTTTACAACCTTCTTTTGTCATCTAATTCATTGTTTCAAGCATTGGCATATTATCTCTAAGTTGCGTACTAATTTGTCCAATATTATATGTTGATTAGATGATGTAATTTGTAGTTTTTATAACTCTGTCATTGCTGATATGTAATTGGTTATTATTGTGATTTTCAGACAACATGGTTTCTTGTTGATTCCCCTCTTGTTTTGAGGCTTATATCGTCATATATTGTCTTGGTTTGTCTTGTTTAACATTGTTTTGCAGGTATACAAAATTGGAAACTTTTTCCTTGACTCATACTCATCCTCCATCAAACCTCAATACCTTCTAGTTATGATCCATAGGGTTGGTTATTTCATCCCTCAACCTCTCCCCTTACAATCCCCTAGGGACACCTGGGAAGCCTCCCTTATGTTGGAATTGTCCATCACTAAAACGAGGGGGGTATCTATTGAGGTGATAGTGATAGGTGTCCCAACTTGTTTCACAAAATTGTTGTTTGGGTTGGAATTTTCCCAAACTACAAATTGTGTGATAACACATCTGAAATAAAAAACTTTATATTTTTGAAATCATCGCTTATTTCTTCTTCTCTATCAACATTTGATTTCTTGCATGTCTTCTATATTTGGACTCAGGAAACTATTTTTCCTACAATCCTTAGAGCAATGCCCATACTTACTACGATAGTAAAGTGATTCATTCTTCTTCACACTTGTATTTGTCCTTGGTGATGCCCCGCCTTGATGCAATTTTACATTAGACTTTCCTCCAACATTCCTTTCCCATGGATTTTATTTGTATGTCTTTCTAGATTTCGCCATCAACACCAAATCTGAACTCTAAAACCCGTTGTTAATATTCTTCCTTTGTTCCTCTTCTTTCAATAGGATACCAATCAAATCATCAAACAAAGGCAATTTCTTTCTTGTTGCAACACTGGTGATAAATATTTGATATTCATCTAACATAAAATTTAATGTAATAGTAACCAAATTACTGCTTGATATTTTCTCACCTGTATCACATAGTTTATCCTTCATTTCTTTAATCCTAGATAGAAAATTACTAGTATTTTCGTTTTCTTCCATTTTTATTGAGAGAAGCTTTATTTTTAAAAACAATATCCGATTTTTATTGGTTGTTACATAAAAACCATGAAGTATATCCCATGTCTCACGGGCTGTGTTTCACTCCCTTATATGAGGAATAATATTATATTTTATGGACATTCTTATGCAAACCTTTTCCTTAGTTTATATTCTCTCCTAATATGGAACTAAGGATGCAGTCCCTGTTGCCTTAGCTTCATCTCCACACACAATTGACCAAACATTGTACTCTTCCATTAAAGTCTCCAACTTAAATTTGCAATTTACATAATTTTCCTCATCTAATTTAGTTTATTCATTTAAATAAGAATTTGTCAAAGTAAGAATAATATAAAATACCAACAATCTTCGAGACCAATCAACCAACAATTATTTTAAGAAAATGAATTATTTTTCTTCAACGGATTCACTTTGTGATAGATTACTTTTGCAACAACAATCTGTTCTAATTTGATGGGGTGTGATACCACTTTTGACACTAACTTGTGACCCGTTCAATGACAACTCACAATAACTTGTAACTATCTATTTCGTAGAAGCTCAACTCCTTCAAAATGTGTGCGCGCATATACCTCACCTATTCTTCCTCTTACTGGTGGCTCCATTTTATGACGTTAAATTTATACGATGAATCCTTTACCTACTTTTCTTTCATGGCCTGACCAAACACTAACCTTTGTGTGTCTCTTTCTTTACCAAGAATAAACATCTCCTCCTTTGCGCACAATGTCTGATCCAACAAAAAACACGCCCTTATATGGTTGTTCTTGTAGGTCGGAATTGAGTGGTACCCATATTGCATGCCTTCTATCTTCAGAACACAACATTATTTAATATTTTGTGCATATATATACACACAAATATATCTTTATCATTCTTGGGAAGTGCTTGCCTTACACCCCCTTATCTAAGCTTTGATACCAAATCAAAGAAACAATACAAAATAGTAACTTATACACAAGGTGCCACTAATGTCTCTCCATCACATTGGTTGATCATGAAAATGTATGCATTATATAGGATGAAAATAGGTTCATCAGAATCGTATACATTTAGATTTGACATAACTAATATAGACAAGATTCTAACAAGCTTGATTTTGCGACTAACAACATTCCAACAACTTGTTGGCAAATCGTTTCTACAATCAGTTTTGTTTAGTTTGTCAAACAAAAGATTATGATTTCCTACATCCCAATTCCCATATTGTCCTTGTCCCATTCTATATTAGAGAGGTAGACAAATTAGGTGCCATGATGTTGGTCGTATTTTCTAAAGAAATATATTTTTCCTGGTGGAAAGAATTGGTAAAAAAATATATGAACTTTAAAGGAGACATATCGCTTGTCAACCAAATTGGATTAAACATATCAATACTTTTTAATAAGTCAATTATCAAAAAGGATATCTAGATTATATAAAAAATGATTTGGAAGAGTAGCATCACCTTCGGTTTATATTCAAAAGGAGTAGGCTAACTAGGGAGCAATCTTTCTTCCCGAGATACTTTTTCGGCAGGTTTTTCAGTGGTGCGGTTTTAAATTTCCAGCCAATACAGAAGTCTGAGCGATTTTATGAGCATATGGGTTGGTTTAAAATGGGGAAAAGCACCTAGGGTAAGGTTTTGAAATGCATGGAACTTTGATCCATAGGGAACTCAAACTACCCCGGAAAATCTGGCTGGATTTAGACCCATTTTTTAACCAAAAAAATAGGTCTATTTGCTCCCAAGTTAGCCTACTCCATATTCAAAATGGTGTATGGTGTACTTTTTTTTTTTTCCGCCGGTGTATGGTTTACTCTCTATTTTCATGTTAATTCATGAAAATGGTGGATACAATTTGGAAAAGTATAACCACTCATGGTTGGACTCAACATTTCAAGTATTTTACACAAACAAAAAAATACCGTAGGTACGATTTTCCAGTTACAATCAAATTAATATACCGTGATAATTCACATATTTGGAAAATTTAGTCAATATTCAATACATATGTGTTTTCATCATCGTGTTTTATGACACATCCAAGTTTCTACATTGCATACTACATGATTTTTGATGTGCTAGAGAATGTATCTTTATGTGAGAAGTGAAAATAAATAGTAGTTTTATCGTATAAAGTTCTAGAATGTTTTCCTTGATATGTCAATCAAAACCTCTCTTTGCTATAGTTTTTCTCTGCTTTGCTTCAATGGTAGTAGACAACATGCATACAAATTTCAAGAACAATATATCCCTATAATTAACCCTTTCGTTTAACATGATAAATTTTGCACCCCTCAGTACACATGGTTAAATTTTTTTAGAATTATGCATTTGTAAAATATGTAAGTACCTCATCATATAATTTTAATTGTAGATATCAAAATTGTAGAATTGGATTTGATATTTGTATTTTTGGAGTTTGATGTTTCACTTTTGGAATTGGACACTACATTTTTGAAACCCATATTGGTGCATTCAGAACCATATATTGCACTTTAGAAACTCGAGTTTCACAAATATACGCTCCTTGGCACATTGAAAACAACATTTTTCTATTTTGGACTATGAAATTGACACATTAACAATGGAATTTTACAATTTAAAAAAGACCAATTTCACACTTAATTTTATATTTAGATATTTTCATTTTCACATAGATTACAAGTTTCCTTGGAGTTCTCCATAAGAAGTGTTTTTTTATAATCATAAATAGAATTAAATAATAAATTTTTTAATCCAAATTGTTTAATAACTTTTTTTTATACTGGGGGAATCAACAACTCCCGGTTCTCATACTCATGTGACACAGGGTCGATACTTGTCCGCTACCACTATAACCCCAGGTGCTCCACGCAACCCGGAAGAATGGAGCACAAGTAAATCGGGGTGAGAATCGAACTTGAGACCTCCTTTATACATTTCCTTCCATTTACACGACACTTTCCAATAGGTCTACACCCCTGCGGGATCAACTATTTAATATAAGACACAATTTCATAATTGAATTTGTCATTATTATGTTCATAAGGCACAACTTGCTAAGTTTTTGCAAATGGGGTAGGATGCTAAGTGGGATTGATTGTGGGGAAATATCCATAGTTAAGTGTGCTTGGGACAATGAAATCTTAGGATGGGTGACTTCCTAGGAATTCATGGTTATAGAGTGCACACCCCAGAGGTGATATTTGATTCTATTTGATACATTTTTCTCATTTCAATCCCGCTTCTTCACCCTTGTGAGAATCACTTGATGTGATGAGTTCTAAGTGGACTATTCAAAATCATGAGAAATTGGTCAGTTGTGACTAATATTGATGGATAGGGGTCATAGATTAATGCCTTACTCTATGCAGATAATACCAAAAAATGATATCTCAAGATTATTCTGACTAATGCAAGTATCCAAAGACCTTCTACTCCAAAACATGCATGATTTCATTGATGTGGAATATAATCCACTAAAACATAATTCAACATCAAAGGTGTGAATTGAAAAACTGACTAATTTTATTGAAAAAACAAAATTGTTATATATCTTTTACAAGAGGAAACTACTGTTGAGGACAAAATATGAAATGATCTTACTCAAGAATTTTCAGACTCTTCTTGACTAAATAAAAGTAGACGAGAATATCACCCTATGTTTATAGCCAACAAAAATAACATCCTAACTCACAAGTATTAATTACAAGTGCTTAGGCTAGTCTTTTATTAATGAAAAGATTGCTGTAAAATTACTTTTTATGCAATTTTCTGAACATATCAGTTGCTGGAATAAATGTAAAGATAGAATTAAAGTCACCAAGATGATAATCAAGATAGATGGGACATAAATCAATCCTTTATTTCATTCAAATGCACCAAAGAGTCATTTTCTTTACAAAATCTGATGTAGAAATTTTGGACCAAAGTCAAACTTAGACATCCCCGATGGAACATACACAAGGATCTTTGACAGAAAACCAAAACTGAACTCTAAAATCTAGATCAACTTTCCATAGATTGCTGCCCACTCAAATCTGCACAATATCCTTTGTCAGTCATGAAAATTAATT
>JZKD02S2110193.1:30416-43769 GCA_000966675.3 Picea glauca
CGCCTTATTCTATTTTATTGAAAGGTCTTATTAATATTGACCTTTATTACATCCGAATACATTGATCTACCTATGTGCGGGTTAGGACCTTAACATAAATAAATTCTACAACCATTACGTCTGCGAATTTTTTTCTTTTTCATTCATTTCTCTCTAATGCACCACTAAAATTTGCTTGTAAACCTAGGCCATTGTTCTACTGATAATTAGCTATCATTTTCTTTGTTTACTTGTCAGTTTTTGTGGTTGGATCTTGCTACTGTAGCAATACTTTTCTACAACCATAAGGCTGCCCTAACACTTTGCTAATAACTTCATTTTGCAGCCCTATTTTTCGTCAAAAGTTGAGCTTAAGTATTGGAATATTATCTACATGTTTTGGGCTTAATTATCCAATAATCATTAGATGACTTTGATGGTTAATTATGAAACTATTATAACTTGTTCTTTGGTGTTGTAAATCTGATATGTGCTGCATTTCTGGGACAACAAGTTTATCTCCCTGATTTCCCATAGGTTTTGAGGCTTATATCGCACTATGGTGTTCTAACTTTGTTTCACAGGGATTCAACCTTGGCAACCATCTTCCACCTTCCAAGACCTCTTTTCCAATTCTCAAAGGCTCTATTGACTTTGACCATAGGGGTGTCCTTCTCATTTCCTCATTATCTCATTGCATTCCCCCTAGGGTCACTTGGGATTCCTCCCTTGTGTAGGATTTCTCCTTCACTAAAAAGAGGGGAGGGTTTATCTAAGGTGACTGTGGGTAGAATCTCCCGTAGTTGTGCTACTATTGTGGATTGGGTCGGTCTTTGCCCAACCTACAATTTGTGCATATTATCCCCCATTTCTAGGGATAACTAAGGATATGATGTCTTGATGCCCTCGAGTTGCAGACATGGAGTATCGAGAGGCATCATGAGCAGGAAGGGGCCTCTATTATACCACACATCACGATCCATCAATGGTAGCACCATCCACCACACCTAGCTTGTCCCACATAGGACAACATGTCTTGCTTCATGAGGTAACAAGTCCAATGTCATGGTAAGTGTCATTTTGATATTTGGAGCATTTGAACATGTTGCTAAGGATACTTTCTTGATTTTGAAAACATTTGATTGGAAATTACTCTTTTTGTCCTATTTCACCTTGGTGAGTGTCATGGTTCCATAGTAAGTGGCCACTCTTAGGGAAGGGGTTGTTACTGGGGGGTCTCCTAGAAGGGTCATTGTACCATTCCCACTCATACTTGCCACCTTCCATCACTTCTTCCCTTTCGTTTTCCCGTCTTTTAGGTTTTCGGGTTATTGACCCAAGAAGGGAATGTACCTCATTTCATGGGAAGAAGGGTCCATTAGGCTGGGAAGTGTCATAGAAAAAACATCATGCAATAAAAAGGCTCGCCCTGGGATCCTAAGAGCAATGAAACACTTCTAAAAAAAGTAAGGGACACATAAATAAATAATTAATTAATCAATAACACTTTCTAAGGTAGAGTGTTTGTGGGCTATGCATTTCCTTTTTAGTGCCCCTTATTGTCTTTAACTTGGAAATGCATGAAAACCAAGGTAGAGCGTATGTGGGCTATGCATTTACTTTTTAGTGTAAAAAAAATCACTAATAAAAGGGCTTGGAAAAATGTGCCTTAAAAACAAAAAGAGAAAAATGATGTGGCTAGCCCTCAACAAAGGTGTCCATAAATGAGACAATACAAGCCCTTGTATGTAATGAAACGCCATACCTAGAAGTCTAACCTCATTCACCTCACATTCACTACATGAATTAGAAAGGTTTATCCTTGGTAACATCCCCTACTTGAGGACTGGTTCACCCAATAGGGCATTATGACACCCCTCCCATATCAGAATTTGGCAAATCGTATACGGTCTTTGAGCATTTATTTATTTTGAAAAGGGGGGATTTGATGCACATGTTCAAGTGTTTCTTTTATTAGATATGGCTTACTTGGTATGATATTATGACTTGTGGGCCCTTGGAGGGTGTACTTGTTTTTCTTTGCAGGACTTTGATAGGTGAAAGTTTGATCATGAAGGAACAAGGTTACTTGGACCTTCATTTGGGGCATGAAGCCTATAGGTTGGATGATGCACCCCCTTCTCTTTGGACACATGGATGATGAACGTTTCCTTTGGAGGCATGAGATAACACCTTGGAGAAGGAGACTAGCCCCCCCTTTGCCCAATGTTTTCCCTTGGAGGCTCAAAACGTCATATCCTAGGGCATGACGTCATACTTGGAGGGCTAGGGTTTGGTGGTTTTGGACGATTTGATGATGACTCGGCACATCTAGATGAGGGAAGACCCTTGCACATAAATATATGGCCTTTGGAGGCCTAATGTCTCCCTCAAGAACCTCAACGTCTTGCTCATTATGCCAAATCTTCACCCCTAAGGGGTATGATGTCATCATTTGGGGTTTTACTTTATGTAATATTTTAATTCTAAGATGTAAATGGAAAAAAAGAGGAGGTCAGCCTCCCTAATTTCATGTTGACTTTTTGAATTGTTGACAAAGAGGATCTTAGGTGACCTCATATAAATATAGGTCACCCCTTTGTCATTTTAGACAAACACACTTGAGAATTACATAAGTGTTGGCTGGCATTTTTTCCCTACTTGGGAAAATTGCATGTCTCTCTCTCTCTTGTGCTATTGGATGCTAGTACTTGTCTTTTGGTGAAGGAAGCTAAGGCGCTATCTCTTGGATGCTTTGTTCTTGCTTTTGTGATGGAATATTCTTGGTAAAGAATGGTTTGTCTTGCTAATTCTTGGACTAGGTAAGTAATTTATGCTTTGTGTTGTTTCTGTCTTGGTTGTAAGGTTTATTTTGTTAAGCTCTTGGAGGACTATAAAGGCATACACCCTCCACTAATATCTATAACCATTGTCTTGGATAAGCCACTTTTGCAAAGGTTGCTAGGAGTAAAAGGATTACACCCTCCTAGATTTACCTTGCTAATTTTGTTTTCTCTAGGGAGTAAAAAGGATTACACCCCTAGAGAAGTAACATAACTAGCTCTCACATAAGAGACCCCATAACCCATTTGATAAGGCACTACTCTGATTTGCATTGGAGGTATAAAATCATTGCATTGGTATATGTGAATTGTTGAGATATTGCAATTGCCTAAGTTGGAATTGATTCTATATGGTATAAGCATTCTTGTGCCCTAAGGGCGTCTAGATTGACTAAATAATTCTCATTGCTATTATAAACTAGTGCTACAACCATTAGGGTTGTTGCAAAATCACTCTTTCATCATCTTTTATTACTCTTTCTATCGCTGAAAATTGCAAGTAATTAGTATTAATTATTCTCCTTGTCAAGGGATTTCATTTGAGTGCTTTGCTTGTGAATTTTAGTGGCTAGAACTTCTTGTTGTAGCAAAAGTTTGCTACAGACACAAGGCTTCCCTAATACACTGTTGATAACATCTTTTTGCAACCTTATTTTGCCATAAAAACTTGAGTTCAAGTATTAGAATATTATCTACATGTTTAGGGCTTGATCATCCAATAATTATTTGATGTTTTTTTATGGTTAATTGTGTGACTGTTATAAATTATTCTTTGTTGTTGTAAATATAATATATGTTGCAGTTTTGGGACATCAAGCTTATCTTGTTGATTCCCCATTGATTAGAGGCTTGGTTTATCACCATTTATCTTGTTTTGGGCAGAGCTAACACTGTTTTGCAGGTGCACAACACTGTTTTGCAGGTGCACAACACTTGACAACCATTTACCCTTCCACAAGACTCTTCTTCAAGCCCTTTCTTCATCTCCAAGCTTGACCTATAGGGGATCCATTGATCATTCTTTCACTTTCCATCTCAATTCGCCTAGGGTCACCGAGATTCCCTCCTTGTGGTGGTTTATCATCACTAAAGAGAGGGGAGTGTCTATCTAATGTGACCGTGGGTAGGTACTCTCATAGTTGTCACACTCCCATGGATTGGATTGGGATTTTACCAATCTACAGATTGTGTGATAACACTAAGTAATGAGGCATAAGGTGAAGTGAGAGTAGCTTTAGTAAAACAATGTTTTTTGGGTATTTTTAAGCTATAAAGAGGTGATGGAAAGAAGTAAATATTATTGACAAATCCAACAATGGAAATGCAGTCAAGGTGAATCACATGGGGTTAATGGGATCAAGAAGAAAACCCCTTTTCAGAATTGATATTTTTCATCTAAGGATTAGGACGAAGAGACTAGAACCCAAGGGGAAGAATAATATCTTATCTAATCAATATTAACAATGAAGACCAAGGTCCTACAAGAAGTGGTCGGTCCTCAAGGGAGCAACCTTCACCAACAAGATTAACTATCACTTGATAAAATTATTCAATACCCTTGCTAGGGTTGATAAAATGGATAGACAAAGAAATACATCAAATAATTATCAAACTAACAAAGGAAGGAGAGGAGTTGCCCCTAAACATCTTCTTTCCAATGGTAGAGTTTCCCTTCAATGGATTGATCTAGTTAGCTTGTAGAAGACTCGAGCACTCACAATTGAACTTTATGCACCAAGTAGAAACCAAGATAGAAGAGCTTCAAGAATTGACACCAATGTCCTCAAAGAAATAACCCTTATACCTCCATATGCTCCAAGAAAATATATGTCAATTAAAATCCAAGGAGTGGAAGCTCCAAAAATCCAACCATGAGTACAAGTGAGGAAGGGATACTCTTTATATAGAGTCTAGATCGACATCCTTTACAATCGAGTAATAATATCTCATGTGAAATCCTTAGATCTAGCATATAATGGAGTAAATAATTATTTCCTCCAACTAGTTAATCAACAATACATAAAATAATGAGGTGGTCAAGCCACATGTACAATCCTCCAACCAAAATAGACCCAATATAGTGGGATGCTTCCATCAAAGAGGGAAGAAGATGAGTCAAAGGTGCAACGTCTAGCCTCCAAGTGGATAGATCCACAACCAAATCCTCAAAGTAGGCAATGAAAACCTCCTAGATATCCTCCAAGGTGGATGTGTAGCTCTCTAGTGTCCCAACAAACAATGAGTAGAAGTCCCAAAGATTGGACAACTCCCTTAAAATTAGCTCCAATGGTCATGTGTGGGGTCTTCAATGTGTAACCTCTTCCTCAAATCATGTCAACCATATCCTTAAGTCAAGGGAAGTCTAAGAAGGTCCACATGTGCCAAATAGAAGCCCCAACAACTAAGTAATGCATCCTCCAAGGTGGATGTCCCATCAAGCTATGTGACACATGCCTCCAAATGTGTAAACATGTGACATGGCATGGCATGAGAGGTCCCAATGCATGAAGAATATCCCCAAACTGCAAAGGGTGTTGTGACCAGTGCCTCGAGAGTTGGGAACTGCATCAGGAGTTGTGAAGATGCCAAATGTCATGATGAATCTCATGCAATGTCCACTTAGCCCAAAATGCTAAGGTGCTTCACCAAGGGATCCACACATCCTTATGTCCAATCGTCTAGCAAGGACTGGAGACTAGAACATTGCATGATCAAGTGTAATGCTATCTATATATGATAATCAAGTATGTCAAGCAAAACACCATTAAAACCTCTAGCACATCATCATACAAGTTATCAGTAATTTGTGGAACCAGGTGAATACCCCAACCATCCAAAGCTCTTTGTGATGAAAATCACAAGGGTAGTGAAGAAATTCACTAGTATAACCTTGTGCAAAATGAGAAATTGTTCCTGCATTTCATATGTAGAAATAATGTGCTAGTATTATATCCCAATATTTGTTGTCATCCTACACAATTAATTGGAATGCCATAAGTATGATTGAGACAAAGATCCAATAGACATGATTCTTAGATTGTTATGTAATGATCCAACATTTCTGTAGAAATTAGAGAAACAATTGGGATGGAGTTCCTAGCTAACTAGGATTAACATAATGGGTGGTTGTCGCATTATGGAACTCTTTATTTGAGTTGTGAAAGGTGTACACATTGAATCAAGATATGTTAGAAAAACAAGTTCATCACACCTTTTGATCTTTTGGAGGAAATGAATCAATAATTGAGAGTCGATTGAGAGGTCGATTCTATAGTCGACTGACCGTATTGACCAAGGGAGTCAATTGGTGTGTAGGTCAAGGTAGAAAAAGAGTCTGGTGCACACCCTAGCTAATCAAAGTTGACTATGACTTCCTCACCTTAAGGAAGTTAGTTATACTTTGGAGCTATATATAGATGGCCCTATGGATCAATCTATCATGGAGTTAATGGAGTTTTTATTAACCTTTGTGTTCATATGTATGTTGAGTTGTGCTGACTTGTGCTTCATTGCCATAATGGTTCCTTTAGACACCACCTCTTCTTGGAATGTATAACTTTTGATATTCACAAATTCCCCAGTTCTCCAACATGGTATTAGAGCTATTCATTTGAGACCTATCCTGTTGGTATCATAGCTATTGGTTTCAAACCTAGCCTATTGTTTACAAGTCCTTTAGAGGTTTTCACTTGCACATGCTCCTGTTGAGTCAAATCTCTTTGGTAGATTGACTCAAKGTTTCGACTTGAATATTGAATAAGGGTTTAGATAAATAGATCATGATTTTTAAGTAGAAACTCGTGGTTTTGAATGGCCACAAATATGTATGTGAGCATAAGAAAATGAAACATTATTGAAGAGTAAAGAGCTTTGGCAATTTACAAAGACCGTGGTTCCAAATACGAGGGATGATTAGTGGAAGTTTATCATCGATAAGAAGAAGGATGAGGTTGTAGGGGTTATAACAACGTATATGTATATGGAGATTTGATTTCATACGAGTGAGATTAGTTGTCCAAATCAAGTGTGGAAGAAGATGAAGACTTTGTTTGACAAGACTTAGGAAAGTTAGGTTATGCAGATTGAGAAAGAGTTGATCTCTCTTGATCATTTCTCCTTTGAGAAGATTGAAGATTACATGGCCTATGTGAAGGAGTTACACTTGAAATTTGGGTGAAAGCAAAAAATATTTTCTAAAGAAGGTCAACTTATAGAACTAATCTTGATGAATCTAAAGACATCTTATGATGTTTTCTATTTGACATTCAATTCTAGTTGGGCTTCCAGAAAAGAAGATGGTAAGAGCTATTCCTTTGGTTCTTTCTAATTATGGAACATAAAAAACTGTTTGATGAAGGGAAAATTGAAGTTAAGCAACATGCCATTTGCTTAAGGGAAAATGTCAATATAACTATAGAGAAAGAGGTCAAGCATGCAATTAGGAGAAAGAATGATTTTTCATCGACCATACTATTAAGAAGAAGCACGAAAATCAGACATTGACTAAGAAAGGAAAGAATAATACTTGCAAGTATTGTGGGAAATTAGGACATATGGATAAGACTTGTTGGAAGAAGATTAAAGACCTTGAGGATAAAGTCAAGAATCTTGAAGGAGATGTGTCGATTGGTTGATTGACCAAATTGCAACATCGAATTTTAGAAGGCAAGGGAGATAATTATACGTTTTTTGTTAGTACTTCTCAAGTCTTGCATGCCTTGTTCACTTTGATCCTAGACACTTTGAATTTCCCTTGTGATATAAGAGTAGAGGTTTCTTTGATATGGATTTTTGAAGGTTCTTAATTTGTATCTATATTTGTGTTGAAAAACAAAAAACATGGTAACCAACACATAAACAAGGTAGAAGACAAAGAAAATAAGTTTTATTAATAATTGCACCCATATAAAACCTTGGGTGGTGCGAACAAAGAACACACACATAGACCTAACAATGATACCTCAATAAATAAGAGAGGTTTGTTTAGTCACCATAATACCTAACAACCTAATATCGACACCAAACTTGGTTTTTATTAAATGACACCTTTTTTTTATTTTCAATAACAAAATATTTCTTAATGTCAAAAAACCCCTTTTTGGATCATTATTGCTAACAAATTGTTGACATTTTGTGGTCAGTGTAGTTGATATCAAGCTCTATGAAGAACATTTAAGCAACGAGGAGATGGGTTCTTCATCAAGTGTACCTAATGGGTTCTTGCCTCACGCACTAAGAAGCACCCATCCTTTACACTGACATCCTCTAACCAAACCACCTCAACACCTTCTAGTGATGTGCACCAACCCAAGGTCACTCCTCCCTCCCACCCACCATGAGGGGGTCCAAGGGAAACACCCTTATTCAAGGGGTAGTGCCCTTGCACCCGTGCTTGTTCCAACTTCCACAACATTTGACACGCCCAATTTTAGCTATGTTCATTCACCTCAACAACCTATGTGCACTAAGAATACCAACCGTTAGCGAGATCATTACATTTTTCCACTAACAATGGTGGATGGCACATCCATGATGAACAATTGCCAATGAAATAGAATGGATATTCTATAATTGATTATATTTCTATATATAAAATGTATGGTATAAAATAGCATATTAAAGCATATTTTCTTTTCCACACTTTCTTTCACAAAACGATGTATATATCATTTCACATTAATATAACCTTTGTTGTAGTGTAATTTGCTTTGTGTATATCTCATTCATTACATTGTTTAATTTATGTTCATGTTTTTTTACCCATAACTTAATAATGTCATATTGTTTGAGTTGTCCTCTAATTTTCACCTTGAAATCTCATCAATTCCTCTTCTAAATGAAAAGAACTATCCTATCCAAAAATTTAGAGTATAAAATATTCATATGAAACAAAAGTTATTGAAGATTATCCTATCCAAAAATTTAGAGTACTTGGGATCTCATCAATTCCTTTCCTAATATTAAACATCAATTCCTTTCCTAATATTAAACTAAATGAAAAGAACTATCCTATCCAAAAATTTAGAGTATAAAATATTCATATGAAACAAAAGTTGTTGAAGATTATCCTATCCAAAAATTTAGAGTATAAAATATTCATATGAAACGAAAATTGTTGAAGATTGTGGAGGGCCGAGGAAACAACTCCTATTGATTTGTCTTCAAGTTCTAGATACATGAGGAGGATGAACATTATATTATAAATTTTGGTGTGGTTTAAGAGAATGTTCTTTAGATGAAAAGTTTGATTAGTTCACATAAATTATGGACTACATTGAGAATTTATATGAGACTTCCTGAAGAGTGACAATCCTTTACTTAAGGAATTAGTTGTGTACATTGAAATGATTGATAGTGAAAGTGTCACTGATTAAATGACGAGGATAAATGATGTGCATGATCAACTTGGTGTAGTTGGTTACAATGTAGATGCTAAGGATCTTGTGGTGTTGACCATCAATGGTTTGACTTAAATCTTTTAGGATATTGTAACTAGTTTGCATGCCAATAGAAAGGTGGTAGGATTGGTATTGGCTGAGCTTGGTTGCATGTTATTATAGGAAGAAAACCACCTAAAAATATTTTAGATCATGTGCTTACAACATAATCACCCAAGAAAAAAGCAACGAAGTATACATGAGAATTCTAAATAAATAACACATAAATAAGAGAGAAATGGTGTTATGTCACTATTGCAATAGAAAATGATAGATGCATGCGATTGTCCCAAGCGCAAATGAGAACAAGTAAAGAAGCAGAGAAGAAAGCCTTGAAAAGTGTAAAGAAAAATGTGCATTAATTGCATATTAATATCCATGAAATTGTTAAGGATTTTTGGTATATGATTTACAATAATAATTTTGTGTATGATAATAATAACATAGAGGAAGTTACTTGATATAAATATCTTGGAGTTGTTCTTTATCATGGGTTTCATTGAAACTATAGCATCGAGAAAAGGATTAATTAAGGGTAGAAAGCCTATTTTGGTCTTGAAAATAACTATAAATCAATGGACTGGTAGTTGTGAGAAAAAAATAAATTCATCTTTAAGATTCTCATCACTCCTATTATCTTATATGGATGTGAAATTTGAGGTTGTGACATTAGAAAATCATGGTGGAAAATCCAACAAATTTAGAAGCGTTTTATAATTTATAATCTTAAAAGTAAAATTAATACACTCTATCCTATTCTCCTTTTAGAAGTTGGTCTTTCCCCATTAAGAGTATGACTATGATTGCGTATCTAAAGTATCAACACAAAATAACTAACATGAAAGATAAGGAGCTTCCTCAGATTGCTTCAAGGTCCTAACATGAAATATAAGGAGCTTCCTCAGATTGCTTCAAGGTCCACTCAAAGTCATAAAGATGATAAGTTTTAGCTAAATAATTGAAGAATAAAAGAGGGTGTAACTATGTAGAATATTGATACCATTTAAAAATATTATCACATCTAAATTTAAGGAAAAGCTATGGCATGATAAATAAATAGAGGAAAAGAGAAAAGTAAGATACTATAAAGAGGGCATTAACTCCATTCTGGAAGATCAAAAATATATTTTTGTTAAAGCTAGTTTAAATAAGAAATCAATATTGCTAATATAAGAATGAATTCTCACGAGCTTCATAGTGAAATAGGGCATTGGACAATTCCTAAAATACCATGAGATGAAAGAATTTGTCATCTTTGTGATACAAAGAAGGTAGATCACAAAAACACACTCTTAGAATACTTTGAGTATGTTCATATTAAATCTCAATTTCAAAATATATATAATAATATCGACTTTCCTACACTAATAACTCATCATCTATCCAATCTTTTCAAACATAGAAATAAAATTCTAAAGAACAGTAATTAATTCTTTACCGTTTTTCTAAATTTTTTTTTGGCTGACACTCAATATCAAGGAGGTATAATGATACTGATAATCTTTCAATAATTTTCTAATTTTTTTTTTGGGCTGACACTCAATATCAAGGAGGTGTAATGATACTGATAATCTTTCAATAATTTTATAAGATAAACATGTTTCCGTAATTTCAAGGTTTGAGATCTCACAAATGTGGAAGCCAATGCAAAGATTGGTAGATTCAAATGAAAAAGAAACGACCCTAATTACGCGGGCAGGGCCTTCGTCAATAGCGTATTGAGCACTGCCATCTGTCCACGACGGCTGTGACTGATTTTCATTTGAAAGCCACGGGTCCGCAGAATTCTCGAAGTTCTCCCACACAACTCTGCCATTATCACTGTCCATCAAAACCAGATTACCGGAGTCCAGAATCACCGCTCGTGAAGACGCACACCAACGGATTCCCGTCTCCCAGACAGACATTGTTGGCGTCCGCCACCGCCAGCCGACCGTCTTCCGTGAATTTCAGGATCGCGGAAGCGCCAACGGGGGTTTCCTGGTTGGCGACCCAGACGTAGGCTGTGAGAGGGATTTTGGTATACCAGATGCCGATGTACAATTTATCTGCGCCACTCGACTTGAAAAGACCCAGTCAGAATTTGTCGTTCTTGGAGATAATTGTCCGGTTTCCGGGAAGCCCAGACCCTATAGTTATTGTATCATCAGTTCCGGCTCTAACGTTCACAAAGAAAACTACAAAATGTAGAGAAAACGGTCATTTTATCTTCATATCTTATTTGTACGTTTTTTTAGTTATTGGATCAGCAGTTGCCGCTCTAAACAAAATGGTAATGCAGATAAAACGGTCATTTATCTTCATATCTTATTTGTACGCCTTTTTTTTCCGACACGAAGGTTTCAGAATTTGATGGAGAGAGGGTAGAAATCAACGGTAACGATGGGATATTTGCCATTATTAAAATTAAGATGTTAAAATAGCGTGAGGGTATTAAAAGGTGGCAATGACCACCCGTTGCACACATGGCCAACCTTTACACTATAATAATTGAATGCACTTTCAATGATTATCGTTAACCCTCCCCGGTCAACAACACAATCATATTGTATAATTTGTCTTATGGGAAGATAGACATATTATATGGCTTTGTGATGCCACCATTCTATGTCCAACACAGGTTTTTATTAATGACGGGGGACACCTATTGAGAGTTCAATTTCCAAGAAGTATTTTCATCAATTTGAAAATGGCATAATATTTTAATCACTTCTCCCTTATTATCTTTGAGCATGAAGCCAATGCTTGGGTTCTCCCTTATTATCTTTGAGCATGAAGCCAATGCTTGGGTTCTTCCTATAGGTTGCATCAAAATACAGTTTTCATGGAGGAGAAGGGAGGCATGTTACTAATGTCACTGGCCCTTGGCCATATGTAGTTAGCTTTTATAGATCGTTTTTTTTTTCCCTGTTTTAAGAAAAACAAAGGTTTTTATCACCTTGTTTTATGTTTGGTAATGTTCTGTCATGATATTAAACATCAAAAGAGATACCCTCTAATAAGTGATTATATATTATTATTTCCAAACTGCTTTGCCATATTTATTTGACTTTGTCCTATTGAGTCGTAGGTAGGAAAGTAGTGACAAGGATGGTTGATCTTCTAGTGACCTTGAACTGTATGGGTGTCATGAAATCAAAGTTGTCAATATCCAACCAAAGATGGAAGAAATGGTAGAATGACATTGGAGACTTGATCCCACAGAGATAGAATAATTGCAGGATGAAACTTTGAGCATTGCATAAGGTGACACAATTATAACCAAATTGCATAAGGTGACACAATTGTAACCAAACTAAATGCACTTGTAGAGGAGTGAATGCTTTCTACAATGCATTTGATACCCAAAGGACAAGGATGACCTATGCTCGTTGTCGACCCCCTCGACTAGAGTTCAAGGAATATGTCGGTGGCCAACATCTAATCACAAGGAAGAGAGTTCAAGGAAAATGTCGATGGCCAACATCTTATAAGCAAGAAAAACAACTTATAAAATAATTTCGTTTAATATAATAAAATCCATATGTTCGTTTGGAAAAAATAATGCCTCTACATGATTACTCTATGTCTCCACAAGGACATAACAATAATGCTAAAAGTTATGATCTGTAAGAGAATGAAAAGTCACACAATATGGAGGTAATTTACTCATTTCTCTTCCACATTCAGAACTCTGCGACCTATTTTTAACTTATCTTGAAAAGAAATGTAGGTACTAAACAATGATATATTCTTTTGATAATTTATATCTAAATGGGTTTATTTTACTTCCACATCCAATTTAGTCAAATGGGACTTGGATTGCACTTCTTAAATTTGTATCTCATTTGGTGAAATCAATTGTTTTGTACTTTGGGTATTAAGATAGTCAAATTGAACCAAACCGATTCTCTTGAGAAATTAAACAAAGTCTTTTATGATTTAACACTTCATCCCAAAGATCTCTCCAACTAAAAATCCCTTTCTTAAATAATCTCTTAAGAAAACATCTCAATACTATGTTATGTAATGGAAATCAAGCACACACAGAAACCAAGATAACTTGAATAAGGTTATCTGTCTTTATTCAATCAATGAAATAAGAGAGCAAATAG
>JZKD02S2110204.1:26601-40164 GCA_000966675.3 Picea glauca
AATACCGGGGTGCCAACTTGGCAGAAGCTCCCATTTTCAGGGAACTCCTTCTGGGCTTAATTCTGAGATATACATGGTCTCCCATTTTGAACTCTCTTGGAGTTCTCTTTTGATCGGCATAACTTTTCTGTTGGTTTTGAACGACCTTCATATTTTGTTTTATTTGAGTCACTTGTTGTTCCATTTCTTTCAACATGTCGGGTCCAAAAGAAATCCTATTTACAGGATTACTCTAGCTAACTGGAGTATTACATGGCCTACCATAGAGGACCTCGAAGGGACTCATCTTTAAGGATGATTGGTAGTCATTGTTGTAGGCAAATTCTACCAATGGCAGGTAGTCCTCCCATTTCCTCGGTTGATGCATTACATGCATCCTTAACATATCCTCTAATATTTGATTCACTCTTTCTGTCTGTCCGTCGGTTTGAGGGTGATAGGTGGTGCTAAACAAAAATTTGGTCTCTAAACCAACCATCAGTGATTTCCAAAAATTGGAAGTAAATTTGGTGTCTCTGTCAGACACTATTTCTTTCGGCATATAGTGCAGTCTGAACACCTCTTTCATGAATACCTGGGTGATATCTATCACCTTGCAGGTGGATTTGCGGGGATGAAATGAGTAGACTTGCTCATTTTATCCACCACTACCATAATGGAATCATTATGTTTGGATGAAGTTGGAAAACCAGTGATAAAATCCATGGAGATGGTTTCCCATTTCCATTCTGGGATGGGTAAAGGGTGTAATAGTCCTGCTGGGTGTCGATGTTCTACTTTAACCTGTTGGCAGTACTCTATGCATTGGGCCAAATATTTGGCTATGTCTTTCTTCAATCCAGGCCAAAAAAATTGTCTCCAGGTGGCAGTGATCATTTTCTGGTATCCTGGGTGACCAATATATGGTCTTTTATGTAGTTCATCCATAATGAACCTCTTCAAGTCGTCACAATTTGGAAAATACAACTTATCTTTTTAAGTGAGCAGACCTCCTTCGGTCATTTGGTAGCCTTCATATTTTACTCCAGAGGGTTCTTTCTGTAGGTATAGGGTCACGGTCTGAATGAAGGGATTTGTCTCTTGTGCATTTCTGACTCTGTTCTTGACATCTGTCTCGCAGGTACTCACCACTACCAGGTGAATTGTTTTCATGCTTCTGCTAAGGGCATCGACCACCCTATTTTCCTTCCCTTTAATGTGTTTGATTTCAAAATCAAATTCACTAAGGAGGGCCATGCATCTAGCTTGTCTAGCATTGAGCTTTGGTTGGTTAAACAAATACCAAAATCCACAGTGATCTGTCATAAGTACAAATTTTCTTCCCAAGAAGTAATGCCTCCACATTTTCAAGGCATGCACTATGGCATCCAGTTATAGATCACGAGTCACATAGTTGACTTCATGTTCATTCAATTTTCAGGATTCATAGTAGATCACACTTCCTTTCTGCATAAGGACTCCTCCAAGCCCTTCCTTATAGGCATCTGTGTACACAAGGAAGTCATCTTCTGGGTCATCGATTTTCAACACGGGTGCATGGGTTAGTAGATGTTTTAGGGTTTGGAATATTTCTTCACATTTCTGTGTCCACAGGAATTTTGTCCACTTCTTCTGGAGGGCAGTGATTGGACAACCAATCTTGGAGAATCCTTTTATAAATCTCCTACAGTATCCCGCTAATCCCATAAAGGATCTGATGTCTGAAACATCCTTTGGGGTAGGCCATTCCATGATAGACCTGATCTTGTCAGGATCTACTACCACCCCTTCCTCAAACAGAACATGTCCCAAGTAATGTATTTTCTTCTGAAAGAAGTCACATTTGCTGAATTTAGCATAGAGTTGATTCTCTCTTAGCACTTGCAACACAAGTCTAATATTCTCTTCATGTTCCTCTCTATTCTTAGAGTAGATTAATATGTCATCAATAAAAACTAGTACAAATTTATCTAAAAATTTATTGAGTANTGAGGGTGATAGGTGGTGCTAAACAAAAATTTGGTCTCTAAACCAACCATCAGTGATTTCCAAAAATTGGAAGTAAATTTGGTGTCTCTGTCAGACACTATTTCTTTCGGCATATCGTGCAGTCTGAACACCTCTTTCATGAATACCTGGGCAATATCTATCACCTTGCAGGTGGATTTGCGGGGATGAAATGAGTAGACTTGCTCATTTTATCCACCACTACCATAATGGCATCATTCTGTTTGGATGAAGTTGGCAATCCAGTGATAAAATCCATGGAGATGGTTTCCCATTTCCATTCTGGGATGGGTAAAGGGTGTAATAGTCCTGCTGGGTGTCGATGTTCTACTTTAACCTGTTGGTAGTACTCTATGCATTGGGCCAAATATTTGGCTATGTCTTTCTTCAATCTAGGCCAAAAAAATTGTCTCCAGGTGGCAGTGATCATTTTCTGGTATCCTGGGTGACCAATATATGGTCTTTTATGTAGTTCATCCATAATGAAACTCTTCAAGTCGTCACAATTTGGAACATACATCTTATCTCTGTAAGTGAGCAGACCTCCTTCGGTCATCTGGTAGCCTTCATATTTTACTCCAGAGGGTTCTTGCTGTAGGTATAGGGTCATGGTCTGAACGAAGGGATTTGTCTCTTGTGCATTTCTGACTCTGTTCTTGACATCTGTCTCGCAGGTACTCACCACTACCAGGTGAATTGTTTTCATGCTTCTGCTAAGGGCATCGACCACCCTATTTTCCTTCCCTTTAATGTGTTTGATTTCAAAATCAAATTCACTAAGGAGGGCCATGCATCTAGCTTGTCTAGCATTGAGCTTTGGTTGGTTAAACAAATACCAAAATCCACAGTGATCTGTCATAAGTACAAATTTTCTTCCCAAGAAGTAATGCCTCCACATTTTCAAGGCATGCACTATGGCATCCAGTTATAGATCACGAGTCACATAGTTGACTTCATGTTCATTCAATTTTCAGGATTCATAGTAGATCACACTTCCTTTCTGCATAAGGACTCCTCCAAGCCCTTCCTTATAGGCATCTGTGTACACAAGGAAGTCATCTTCTGGGTCATCGATTTTCAACACGGGTGCATGGGTTAGTAGATGTTTTAGGGTTTGGAATATTTCTTCACATTTCTGTGTCCACAGGAATTTTGTCCACTTCTTCTGGAGGGCAGTGATTGGACAACCAATCTTGGAGAATCCTTTTATAAATCTCCTACAGTATCCCGCTAATCCCATAAAGGATCTGATGTCTGAAACATCCTTTGGGGTAGGCCATTCCATGATAGACCTGATCTTGTCAGGATCTACTACCACCCCTTCCTCAAACAGAACATGTCCCAAGTAATGTATTTTCTTCTGAAAGAAGTCACATTTGCTGAATTTAGCATAGAGTTGATTCTCTCTTAGCACTTGCAACACAAGTCTAATATTCTCTTCATGTTCCTCTCTATTCTTAGAGTAGATTAATATGTCATCAATAAAAACTAGTACAAATTTATCTAAAAATTTATTGAGTAGATTGTTCATTAAGCACATGAAAGTGGTAGGGGCATTGGTTAACCCAAATGGCACTACCACAAACTCATAGTGACCATACCGTGTCCGGAAAGAGGTTTTATGGATGTCTTCACCCTTGATTCAGACTTGATGGTATCCTGACCTCAAGTCAATCTTTGAGAAAATAGATGCACCTCCCAACTAATCGAATAGATCATTGATCCTGGGCAAGGGGTACTTTTTCTTTATGGTTACTTTATTGAGTTGTCTATAATCTATGAACAGTCTAAGGGTACCATCCTTCTTTTTCACAAACATGACAGGTTCTCCCCATGGGGACACGCTGGGTCAAATATAACCCTTATCGATCATTTATTTCAATTGAAATTTGAGTTCCACTAACTCAGGTGTGCTCATCCGGTAGGGTGTCCTAGACACCGGCACCGCTCCTGGTGTGAGCTTTATCGAGAAGTCAATGTCTCTTCTCAGAGGTAGACCCGATACCTCTTCTGGAAACAAATATTTGTATTCTCTCAGGATAGGGTGATCATCAGGGCTTAGTTTATCACCTTTGATTATTTTCAACACTTGTATTTCATATAGGGGACACCCTTTTCGGCAATACTTTCTCATTTGTAGGGCTGATATTTGCCTCATCAAGACAGGTTTTCGGATCCCTTGAAGGGTTATCCTTTTTCCTTCTTTGATAACACATTCTAAGGATTTATGGTAACAGTCTAGTCTGGCTTTATGGGTGGCCAGCCAGTCCATACCAATCAACAGATCATATGATCCCAGGGGTAATATGTTAAGGGTTGCTTGGGTGGGGAATTCACCCAACATTAATTGGCAGACTGGTATGACCTTTGCTACCCTTATTTTGGTGCCAGTGGCTAACTATACCAACCATGGCTTGGTTTGTTTTCGTGGTTGTAGCTTACACTTATCAACAGCTCTAGGGGCTATATAACTCAAATTTGAACCAGGGTCAATCAAAATAGACACTAGATGGTTGAAAATCATACCTTCTATTTCCACCACTGAAGCTTGGTGGCCATCTTGGTTATTATCCAAGGCTGCATAAATCTGCAGCACACTCCTTGCCACATCATTGACTGTGGTAGCTTCTTGAATGTTATAAACTTTCAGACTGTTCTATTGTCGATGTGGACAGTCTCTCAGAAGATGCTCTTCTCCGCAACCCCAACATTTCAGAGGTTCTCTCTTTGGGTTTTCAATCTTCATTGGTATAGGTCCAGAAGTTTTATTTCCGTCTGATGAGGGAAAGTTCTACTGGAGTACACTCCGGGATGGAAAGTTCATTCTGGGGTTCTTCTTGTAGTTCTTAAATCCTGAGGATTTGATCCCCTTTTTCTAAAATCTCGAACCACTCTTCCGTTTCCAGTCTCCACGAGACTCTACCCAATGTCCATATTGTTCATGACAATATGTTGTCTTTCGAATAGTGTCTTCTAAGGTCTTTGGCTCGTCAAATTCAATTCGGTTCTGGTATTCCTTGGGTAGCCCACTGATGAAGTGTTGTGCCTTCGCCTTCTCTACTTTGATGTAGGGTACATATCTCAATTTGTTGACATATTCCTCTATAGTGAGTTGCCCCAGTTTGAGTTCATAAAACTCTTTAGCCTTCTCGTAGAAATATTTTTCTGACAAATACTTCTTTTGGAAGTAATTCTCAAACTATTTCCAGGACAGGGCCTCCTCGCGGACCCCTTTCATATTCTTAAGATCTTCCCACCAGATGGAAGCTTTTCCATTCAGATTGAAGGTGGCCACTTGGGCCTTCAAATTCTCTAAAAAATCATGGACTCTGAAATATTTCTTTAGTCCAAGTAGCCAGGCCTCATATTTCTCTCCCTTCTTTATCTCATCGTCGAAGGAGGGAGGTTTGGCCTTTCTGAATTCCTCAAATTTATGACCCTTGGAAGTCTTTTGCTTCTTCTGTTTTCTCTGAGAATAGGAACTAGTCCTGCTGCTGGAAGAGCCTTCTGAATCGCCAACTTCCTTCTTAGAGGAATCATCTGGCACTGATCCTTTACCTCTGGAATGGACCTTCCTTGAGGTGCTCCTCTTAGTATGGCCACTGATACGACCATGTTTCTGCATCTCGGGTTCATGCTGCATTTGTCACTGTAGGTTGGATAAGCTTTGCAGTAAAACTGCATTAATTTCAGTTTGCTTTTCTTGTTCTTTCATCATCCTTTCATTGTCGGCCTTGCAGCTTTGCAATTCAACCATGAGACTCCTCACAGTCTCGGCTAGATCTGGAGGGGTTCCTATTGCTCTTCTTTCGTCAGACTCTTCGTCTCTATTGTGGGAGCCTTCTCCCATCTCTTGGTGAGTCACCATTCTCTGAATCTGTAAATTCCCGCGGCTAATCATCCGCTTGGGTGAAAAGACAAATGCTGGTTATTAGTCAAGAGTTAGATACATTTTAGAACCCACACATAAATTCATAACTCTTTCACATGCATACACAGTCGGGTTCTCGTTTCCAAATTTTTGATCCTGGATAAGAGAGTTAAGTTAGGGGGTTACTCCTCGTAGGAGTGTTTCGAACGAAGCTTATGCACAACTCGTTCATGAGCCTAGTCAGGCCGAGTGTTGTAATCATGCTCTGATACCACTTTGTCACATACCCACTACCATAATCACAATTTTCGTTGATTTATGCAGAATCAGAGCCTCTGAATCCTCTGCGGAGGCCTAACGCGAGCTATCTCTTTCTCTCTCTCTACTTCCATATGATCGTGGGCCATGATCATAGGTCAAATAATTCATGGCGCCTCTTTGTATTTCATGCCTCGGTGCTACAAAGATGTCGAATCGTTCGACTCTGCAACCGTCGAACCCTGACAGGGATGGTAACTGGCCAATAGGGACAAGTCCCTACAGGGTTGGCAAATGGCCGTTAGGAATGGCCCTGTCACGCGGTTGAGTGGAGTACAAGTGGCGAGAGGGGAAACACGACATGGTGGGCAGTGTGATAGGAGACAGGTCCCACTTCACACGCCATAGCATTCCAGACCCGCCCCCCACCATTAAAGGCATAATGGCAAGGGGGGTCCGGAATTCGCCTGAATGCTGTTGATCAAGGTGAATAAATCCTGACCGTTCCAGAGTTGCACGTTCGATTCTGGACCCCCCCCCACCGCTAAAGGCAGAAAAATAAGGGGGCTCCGGAATGAAGCCTCAGCTGTAGATCTGGGTGGGTGGACTTTCGTCATTCAGATCTGCTCGCCACTTATCCTAAGGCGCATTCGCACCCCAGATTAAAGTTGATGTCTCTTCCCCACATCTGATGATCGTTATAGACCCTAAGATCTTTCGAAATAATCTTGTCCATTCATCGGGACTTAACCATATGCTAATAATCCCAATATTTATAAGTCTGGATTTTGGGGTTTGAGAGCACGAGGGAACATGCCCTTCGGTATCCCGAGTACCAAAACGTCGAAGTGCCAAACAAGCCCCTTGGGTTATGCCTTGGTCAATATGACCTCTTCCCACATGACCACACTCTCTCTTCCATCGAGATTTGTCAGGGCGAGAGCTTGACCTCTTGTCAACAGAACTCCCGAATCCCTGATCCTCGATTTCTCGAAACGGGTAATCTCTCGACACGTAGCCTCCCGAGATCGGTCGATCTATGACTGCTTCGGGGTTTCCACCATGGAACATCCTGATACTCGTCACCAGAACTCCCAAGTTCTCGACTACTGATTTCCCGAAGTGGAAAATCTCTTGACACGTGGCCTTCGTTATTCATACGGTCCAGATCTATTTTGGGGCTTTCTCCCCTATTCACTAGGGGTTTATCCCTCGGATATCTCCTAACAGATCCAACAACTATCGGGTTTTTCAGTCGATATCTGATGGCTCAGACAGGTTCCTAACTTGTGTGCTCTCCCATGACTTCCTGGACGTGGAAAGATCAATGGTCCAGATGCTCTCATGGACCTTGGGGATCTATGGTTCCGATCTCTTCGCTACCCATGAAGACACAGAAAGTCACAGGGGTAAGGCACTTAACATCCTACTTTCTCCTACCAAATCTAATGGTCATGAGTAACCATAGATTTCCCGATGGGATCTCGTCTGTCGATCAACACCTATCAAGGTTAAGGTACTTATCTTTCCAGCTTCTTCTTCTTATCTGACGATCGTGAGTGATCACAGATATCCCGATGGGATCTCGTCCGTCAATTCAATACTTATCAGGGATTTCTTAAGGCCTTGAACCTTTGCGTCCTTTTCCAGGTTCTTGATGGATTTTTCAAGAAAGGTATCTCTATGGGGAGGTTTACGTAGGGTACTATCTAAGGTAGATAAGGGTATCTCTCTCTCGAGAACCAGGCGTGAAGTCTGAATTAGATTAGTTTGCATATAAACAACAATTTAAGAGAGCATAAGCCACACGTAGTCTTTCCATATAAACATACAACTACCAGTACTGATCAAGACACCATACAGGCATTCTTATAATGAAGTCATTCATGATTTCACAACTTATGATCATAAATGTTAGCATACATATATTTCAAGATGTCAAAGGCAAAACACTTATCAAAAAGTAACACCAGGGGTTATGCAACTACTGAGAGGGGTACTTGTTTCCACCCAACCGTAGGCTCAGCGACTCCCAGCGGATTTACCACTAGCCACCCCCAAGCTGAGACCACGATGCTACGAGACCGTGTCTCTGTTTTCCAGTGACCAAGAGTGAAGGTTACTCTCCTTCCTCTCTGCTATCACTCACTCTGCATATCGCCAGAGTTCTCTTCCTCCCCTCGCGTCTACCCCCCCAATTGATTCTCCCCCACACCTTATCCTCTTGCGAGGTTGCATGTGGCATGATTTCCCTTGCGTTGGTCAGGCCTGATGGCTCTACGGATGTTCGGTTCACCTCCCATCCCTCATTAATTCCTGAGGAGACATCTACCTACCATCCTGTGAGATATTTAATTTGGGGCTAGCGAGCCGCTTTTGGTTCTCTGGGTCAGTGAAGTCCAAATATGGTGATTATCGGTGGAAGTTAACGCCACCTTTCCAGGTGCCTTCCACTGCCTTTCTGTAGCCATCATGGTCTCTTTTTCAGCACATCCCCTCTCAACAGTCCTGTAATATAAATTCATAATGTTATTCACATTCATCGACCTTTTCCATAAGGTCCATTCACATCACATATTCACATTTCTGAGTTTTCCACAGTTCTGGCCAGTCCAGTTATTTTTACATACAGGGGGAAATAGGGTGTTACATTTTACGAAAATTTTATTTTTTCAATTATCAGTTATCTCTTAGTTTATGAGATTAATCAGAAAAGTGAGTTGACAAATAATGTCATGATAGTTATCTCTAGTTAGTGGTCAATTTTAGAGTGATGCGAGAATTTTCTAAATTTAGTTGTTTTTCTAAAAAATAGTTGTTTTTCTAAAAAATAGTTGTTTTTTCTAAGATTAGTTGTTTTCAAAAATCCTATATAGTAGTTATAAGGGGTTGAACTTTGATTGTAATAGTTAGGATGGAGAAGGAATAAAAGAGAGTTATTTTTCCATTCTCTAGTGTTTTCATGGTTTATTTGATCTTGTGAATGAATCTCAGGCTTTGGCTACATCATTTGGTATCAGAGCTGAAAGATGGCTGGGAGAGGAAGAGGAAGAGCGGATCTTTCTCAAATGAACAAAGATATGGAAAACCTCCAAAGGAAAGTAGCAGATCTTACAAGCATGTTGGCTAGTCACAGAATAATACAAAGAGAAGTGTCTGATGAGGAGACACACCAAGGAAATGTAGATCAACATATAGAACATGAAGAACACAAAGAATAACAATTAGAGTGTGTGTCTTTTGAAGAAAGGATGCTTAGGGCTCTAGAAGGGAGAAATGATAAGATCAAGATGGAAGTTTCAAAATATGCAGGGAATCTTAAACCAGAAATGTTAATAGATTGGTTGAACACCATGGTAATTTTTTTGAATGGCATCCTATGCCAGAGGAAAATAAGGTGAAATTTGCATGCACCAAGTTGAAGGGTCACACCATGATCTGGTGGGATCATGTGCAGAAATACAAAGTAAGAAAAGGAAAAGAAAAAAATAAGACCTGGAGCAAGATGGAAAAAAACTTGCGAGAAATTTGTTTTCCTCTAGACTATGCCCAGACCCTTTTTCGTAGATTTCATAACTTGGAGCAGAACTTGTCCACCATGGAGGAACTCACAAATGATTTTATCAGTTGTCCATTCACGTGGATCACCAGGAAACTAATGAGAAATTGGCTGCAAGGTATGTGAATTGTTAAAATTTTTCTATTCAAGATGAACTAAGCATGCATAGAGTTCACAATGTGGAAGAGGCATATCGATTATCCTTAAAGGCCAAGGAAAATTTAAAATGACAATTTTCTCAAAGGAATAGAGGAGAAAGGAGGGATACATTGTCTGCCTCACAAGGTGGTTTTAATTATGGCATAGTTGAATCATCCCAAGGAGATGAGAAAATAAAAGATACTCAACAACATAACCTGAATAATCCATGAGGAAGAGGATTTAATAGGGGTATAGGTTACGGTGGTGGTAGAGGAGGAATGTATGTGTGTTTAAGGTGTGGTATAGAGGGTCATCGAACATTTGAATGCCCAAGTTATAATATACAAGAGTCAAAGAAAGGAAAACAACCTAGTTTGAACGTGGTCCAAGCTAAGAATGAAGAAGAAGGAGTTGAATCTGAAGTCCCACATGATATGGAGGAGAGTCTCATGATACAGAGGTCAATGGTGATTCATGAAAAAAAGCAAAGGAAGGGTAGTGGAAAAGAATATTCTTGGCTTCGAAAAAATATTTTTCGAACCAGATGCACTTCTGGGAGAAACGTATCTCAAGTTATTATTGATAGTGGCAGTTGTGAGAATATGGTTTCCAATGAGATGGTAGATAAGTTGAAATTACGCTATGAAACACATCCCCATCCTTACCAAATTGCATGGTTCAAAAAGGGGAATGAAGTCACCATTAATAAAAGATGTTTGATGAAGTTTTCCATTGGTAAGACTTATAAAGATGAAGTATGGTTGGTGTCATTCTAATGGATGCATGCCATCTGTTATTGGGGAGGCCTTGGTAATATGAGAGAAAAATCATGCATGATGGAGGAAAGAATACCTAGACCTTTTGGAAGGATGGATCGAAAGTCGTCTTATTTCCCCTTAAGGATGAGGCAAAAATTGAGAATATGTTTTTATAAAGAGAGTTTTTTAAGGAAACAAAGGCAACGAGATTATGCTATGCGTTAATTGTGCAAAAATGAGATGTCAAAGACATACCAATTCACACTAAAATGGCCAAGTTACTAGAAGAATATGTTGATGTTATCCCTAATGAACTACCTGATGGTATTCCACCAAAGAGGGATATTCAACATCACATTGATCTGATCCTGGGATCATATTTACCTAATCAAGAAACCTATAAGATGAGTCCTACACAACATGCAGAGCTCAAACGATAAGTGGATAAAGAAAGCTTTGGTAAGAGAAAGCATGATTCATGTGATGCACCAACATTGTTGACTCCAAAAAAGGATAATACATGGAGGATGTGCACAGATAATAGAGAAATCAATAAAATTACCATCAAATATAGGTTTCCTATACTGCAGTTGGATGAAATAATGGATGTGCTACTTGGAGCTAAATATTTTAGTAAGATTGATTTGTGAAGTGGATACCACCAGATCTGGATTCGCGAAAGGGATGAATGGAAAACTTCCTTTAGGACCAGGGATGGACTATATGAATGGATGGTGATGCCATTCGAGTTGTTCAATGCTCCTAGAAATTTCATGCAGCTGATGAATATTGTGCTTTGACCTTATATTGGTAAGTTTGTTGTTCTGTATTTTGAAGAAATCCTAGTTTTTAGTAACAAAAAAGAAGATCACTTGCAACATTTAAAAATTATATTGGTTGCATTGAGAAAACATCAACTTTATGCAAACCTGAAGAAATGTAGTTTCCTGCAAGAAAGTTTGGTATTCCTAGGTTTTTTCATCTCAACAGAGGGATTCAAGATGGATTCAGAGAAGGTCAGAGCAATTTTGGAGTGGAATAGTCCTAGGAGCATCACAGAGGTAAGAAGTTTTCATGGGCTTGCCACATTTTACACAAACATTATTCAAAATTTTAGCAGAATTGTAGCACCCATAACAAATTGCACCAGAGGCAAGACATTCATGTGGACCAAGGAAGCTAAGGAAATTTTTAAGTTTTTATAGAAGAATGTAAATAAGGCACCCATATTAGACTTACAAAATTTTGATAAACTGTTTGAGGTAGACTGTGATGCTTCACATATAGGCATTGGAGCTATACTTAGCCAAGCATGTAGACCAATTGCATTATTTAGTGAAAAATTGAATGAGGTAAGAAAGAACTACTCCACATATGATGTAGATTTTTATGCAATTGTGCAAGCATTGCGATATTGGAGGAATTATCTAGTGCCGAAGGAGTTTATGTTATTTACTGATCATATTGCATTAAAATATGTGAACACCCAAAACAAATTGAACAATAGACATGAAAAATGGGTCTCTTTCTTACAAGGCTACACCTTTGTTTTGAAGCACAAATCAGGATGACAGAATCAAGTTGCAGATGCTTTGAGTCGGCGCACTGTTCTTTTGATAACCATGGAAAATCTAGTAATTGGGTTTTCTGCATTAAAGGATCTCTATGCATCTGATAATGATTTTCGGGAGATTGTGGAACAATTGAAGAATCCAATCGCTGGGAACATGGATCTTAATCAAGGTGAATATTTTATGCAATATGGTTACCTCTTCAAAGGAAAACAACTATGCATCCCAATTGGTTCAATGAGGGAAACTATTATCAGAGACCTTCACAGTAGTGGTTTGGTAGGACATTTTGGAAAGGATAATATGCTAGTCTTAATCGAAGATAAGTATTACTAGTTGAAGATGAAAAAAGATATAACCAAGTATGTGGCATGATTTCATATTTGTCAAATGATTAAAGGACACTCACATAACACAGGGTTGTATATTCCACTACCAGTGCCCATAGTTCCATGGACATATATAAGCATGAATTTTGTGTTGGGGCTCTGAAACACACAAAGAGGTTATGATTATATTTTTGTGGTTATTGATAGGTTCTCTAAAATGGCTCATTTCATTGCTTGTAAGAAAAATAATGATGCATCATAGGTGGCAAGATTTTTTTTCTTCAGAAGTTGTTAGATTGCATGGGGTTCCAAAAACTATTACCTCTGATATACATACTCGGTTCTTGGGTCATTTTTGGAGGAATTTATGGAATCAAATGGGGACTAAATTACATTTCAACAGTGCCTATCACCTCCAAATAGATGGGAAAACTGAGGTGGTAAATCAGAGCTTGGGAAACATGTTACGGAGCATTGTTGGAGAGAAGCCCAAGCAGTGGGATTTGGCTTTACCTCAAGCATAATTTTCTTACAATAGTTTAGTGAATATATCTAAATGTAAATCTCCATTTCAGGTTGTTTACAATAGAAACCCTATGGGTGTCCTAGATTTGGTGCATCTACCACTTGGGGATGTGATCAATGATGATGGGGAAGCATTTGCAGAACACATTCAACAGTTGCAACAACATGTGAGACAAAAATTGCATGCCAATAATGAACATAACAAAATTATCAAGGATTCACATCGACGATACAGGTATTCAATGAAGGTGATTTGGTGATGGTTTATTTACGGAAGGAGTGGTTTCCTCGAGGAACCTACCACAAATTTAAGTATAAGAAAATTGGTTCATGCAAGATTCTCAAGAAAATCAATGACAATGCTTATAAGGTTGATTTACCAGCTCACCTCAATATCTCCCCTGTGTTTAACGTTTTTTATTTGTATATATTCCACAGGGACGATATAGGTGATAATAGTGAGGCAGAGTTGGATTGGCATCGGGCCATTCCAAGCAAGGAAAAGGAAAAGATTGCACATATTTTAGATAAGTAGACCCTTCATACTCGACAAGGCCAATACAAC
>JZKD02S2110226.1:35683-55457 GCA_000966675.3 Picea glauca
GTTGTTACTTAAACCAAAAGTAAAGTGTATCGTAACATCCAAAGAGAAACTCAAGAACCACATTAAATTATTTTCAAGCCAGAAAAAATGACAAAAGGGGTCAAAAAATGATAAAAAGGGCCAAAAAAGTCTATAAATAGAAGCTGGCAGCTCATTATCACGATTGCAAATTGAGAATTGACCAAAAATCCAAAAACAACCCTTTGTTAAAGAATTTGATTCTGGGAGATTCAGTGGATGAAACGAATTTCCGCTTGGACCAAGTAAGTACAAACTAGCTCCTCTTGCATTTCCATGCTTTCCTTTTCCATTAGCTTTAGTTTTGGCGGGGCCACGCACCTTTAAAAAATATCATCCATATTTGTATGTGGGATTTTCTAATACAGTCCTCGTATGCTTGCAGGTAGAAAACACACTGCCCGCGTTCATACACGACTCTGTCCAATACAGCCCGCGTACACCCTTAAAGATATGAAAACTTTAAAAATGAAATACTTAACTTTCCTTTGAAATTGTCATTTTGTAGAATGTATGTCCATTGGAGAGAGAGGGAGCATGAAGACATTGATCTATTGGTCGATGAGGACCCTCCAACTATGTCCGCATTGAGACAATGTGGTTTGTGAAAGTTCTTCTGGTGTCCATTCATGAGGTCACAACCCAGGTTATTGAATGCCTTGGTAGACTATTGGCATCTTGACGTTGAGGTGTTTATGCTCGAGGGGAAGTATTTGACTCCAACGACTGAAGACATTTATTTTCTGACTAGCCTCTCGAGGAGAGGTTAACTAGTCAACTTGCGTGTGTTTCCCCCTGGGCCTCACAACATTGCAGAGTTGATTGAACTCCGTTGTGAGGCCATCACTGAGAAAGTAGGTTCTCAGGTGACCATTAACAAGATTACCAACCTATCACTCAAAGTGATAGTTTTACTCATTGGGCAGATCACTAGATCTGTAGATTTACATCAGGCTTCCTAGGCTCACATGCATTGTGCAGTGTAGTTCTTGAATGCACGGATATTTTATTGGAGCACAACCATGCTAGACTACATGAAGAGACAACTCACTGAATGTCATGGGCGGGAGAACAAAAACATTGGATTCGAGATCATTTTGTGTTCATTCTTCTTCGAGAGAGTTCCTGGTCTCATTCCATGAGAGACAGTGCAAGGGCACATGGCCTCCCTCCCAGAAGTATGTAGATGGGAAGCGTTGTTTTTGCAAGAGGGGGGAGGAAGGACTATAGAGGCCTTCGACGATGTATTTTTTGACTGGTCGACAGGACAGATTCCAGCGATAGAGGACTACCCCTACGTCAGGATCAACTTTTCCAGGGACTTAGACATGCCCATACCTCCTGGAGCAGAGTGAGGAGAGATAGGTACGTTCATTTTTTTATGTTATTTAATTTTTTATTTATTTTTATATATATCATTTTTTATGGGAATCAGAGTATCTAACAACTATGTATCTGATTATGTGAAGATGTGGGGCCAATGCATCTAGCAAACTTCTCGAGGACCAGGTGACATCCTCGACTAGAGGTAGTACCAGTCGCAGCCGCCAGACCAGCAGCAATAGCAGAGGGACCTCCAGTCAAAGAGGCTAAGAGATTTTTGAGACTGGTAGAGCAGAACCTATCTGCACTCACTCACACAATCCCTATGGAAGGTATCGAGGATCTGCCACCATCGATGCAACCTCATGTAGTTAGGGTGCCAAGGACCTTGGTCCAACTCTTTCGACATTTGGAAAACGTCGTGGTTCACTATGGCAGGTCCAACAGGCCTCGTCCTTAGCTTAGGATGGACCACTTATGTGTCGGGTGAAATTTTTGTATATTTTTGAGGTCATAAGCCCCGTGATATGTACTAGATATGTATTTTTGAGGCGCTTGTGCCCACTTATGTGCTCTAAGACTTTAGACGTATGTGTGTGTGTGTGTGTGTGTGTGTATTTACATCTTTTTTGTCTTATGGATTACATTTATTTACAAATGTATTTACATGTGTATGTGTGTGCTTTTTCTTACATGTGTGCAATATGTCAATCTAATACTTGATTAGTTATAGTATATGTCATTCAATTCAATATCCTAGGAACATGGATATACGTAATGTAATCAAAACAATGTTCTAAGAGACGTACCCTAAGGAATATTTGATGTAGAGTAGGATCATAAATGTGATAAACCCCATTTAACTGGGACACAACCAATTGTGCATTTAAGTAGACCCAGAGGTAAGAGACACCATGCGACAAGGCATCATGAAGTAACTCTATTACTGCACTATATTCAGTGACATTGTTTGTGGCATCACCTAAACAGATACCTCCAGAGGATAGAAACTAGCCTTGAGGTGTAAAAATCACCAAAGTTGAACAAGCAAGCGTCTAAGTGTGTCTACTAGCTTCGTCCGCGAACCCAACAAACACCTCTAATTCACTTAACATCTACCACAGTGAAAAATATGACATCAAAATGACACGTCCATAAAACAAAAAGGAAAAAACAAAATTGTATAAGAACTATACATATACACAAGAAGTCACCCAAGGAGAGCCACCTACGAGTAATACTTCTTGAGATAGAGCCCATTTCTAGGCTTTGCTAAAGCGTTCCCTTCAAAATCAACTAGATGATAAGCACCCTTCTTTAATACATCCTTCACGATGAAAGGTCTGAACCACATGGGTTTGAACTTGCCTACCCCCAGGGGATCCTTATCTTTGTCATAGACAAGGACAAGGTTGCCTTCAGAGAAAATACGAGGACAAACGGACCGATCATACTGACACTTGACTCTTTGCTTGTGAGCCTCATTAGCCAAGGCTGCATCGCATCGTTTCTCATCGAGCTGCTCGATATATAATAAGAGTTCCTCAAGAGGTGAAGTGTCTAGCAATAACTGTACTACCAACTTAAGAGATGGGATCTGGCATTCTATAGGCAAGACCGCTTCCAACCCGTAAACAAGTTAAAAAGGTGAGAAATCAGTGGCAGTCTTCACAGACATTTGGTAGGCCCACAATGTCGAGTACAAAATCAAATTCCAATTTGACTTGGCCTAATTGATCATTCATTGTAGAATGGTCTTGAGAAACTTATTCACAGCTTCCACCTGATCATTCACTTGTGGGTAATAGGGTGATGAGTGTTCTTTTCTCAACCCTAGATTTGACGTCAAATCAGACATCATTTTTTTCTGAAAGTGACTTCCATGGTCAGTGACAATCTCCTTTGGGACGTCGAACCTTGCTATTATCTAATTAAATAAGAAGAGAGTTGTTGTCTCGCCATCATATTTGAGCGTTGACATAGCTTCAACCCACTTTGTAAAGTAGTCTATTGCTACAATGATATAATGGTGCCCCCTGGATGAAGGGGGTTGGCATGTGGTATAATCAATCCCTCGCTTAGTGAAGGGGCCAACTGTAATGATGGGAAACATGGGATCGGGGTGTGCCCTCATCTGCCGAGAGAAGATCTGACACGGGTGGCACTTCTTGACCAATTCAATGCAATATTTGATTAATGTCAGCCAATACTAACTGGATCGTAGAATCTTTTGGGTTGTTTCGAACCCAGAAAAATGACCACCACATGCTCCAGTGTGTCAGTCGTTAAGCGCGAATTCCATTTCTTCATGAGTGAGAGATCGGTGAAGGATGCAATATACACCTCGACGATACAAAGTGTCCTCGAGTATGAGATAGGTTTTTTCCTGATGGTGTATACATCGACACTCATCATGAGAAGTAGAGGCAAGGCACTTCAAAGTCTAGATATAGACTAGTATATCTCCATATCGGGGATCCGAAGATGAAATCAGAAAAAGATCTCCTTTAATTGGTGATTCTTCGGGCGTAACATCACCTGACTTGACTGGAAGTTCTTAGATAAGTTCCATGAAGACCAGCGACTTTTTAGATTTTGCGGAAACAAAATATAAGTCAAATTCCTGGAGGATAACAATCCATATATTGATATTTCCATCGATTACATGTTTTTGGGCCTGGCATATGATCGATTTTATGACGTTAATTAGATACTTTTGCCGAATGTATATATGCATTTTCATGTTTTGGAGAAGTTTTTGAAAGGATTTTGTGCCAAAACACTATGATCCACACCAGGTATGCATAATTTGTGTTTTATGATGATCTTGGGTATAATTAAGTATGATTTTATGTTTCAATGGATCTAATTCACATTTTTTGGTGTCACAGGGAAAAATCGCAGCATGTTTTTGCTTTTGGTACTCCATATGGCACTTCGTCCTACGCAAAAACTCTAGGCGATTTGGCAGTTATGGTATTGGCAGCCAGTGATATGTGAATCAGAGACATGGTTTTTTCTCGTGCTCATGCCCTCCGCTACTGAACTCTTGACAACTCAATTTGGGTTTTTATATTGGGTGATTATTGGCTCACTCCATTTCGACAGTTAGGACATCATTAATGTAATTTATTGTTTTTAGAAGAGGTTCAACCCTCCAGTGGTCGACCTCTCAGTTTGTAAAGATTATAAATACCACCTCAGTGGTCATACAAAGGAGAGAGGTCATGTGTTAGAGACAAATACGATTTTAGCTCTGTTTTTCCATACTGTGTAAACCTGGGTTTTTAAGTTTTAATGGTGAAATCACTTTGTTGAGTTCATGGTGTGCATTTGAGGAGTGACCACGACTTGCTAGGGGAGCCACCAGTAGTCTGGGTAACTTTTCTATGAGTTTGTTTATGAATTATATAGCATAGATGTATTTTTATTTTATTTCCTGTACATGAATTGTTAGTTTATTTCTTTGTTATATAACTTGTTGTTATAGTTTAATTGTTTTAGTTTCCTTTTTGCTAGTTAGTATGAAGGATCTTGTCAACATGCATTGACTTTGTAGTTAATAGAAACAAGTTTGCAAACTTCGACACTAACCCCATGTGTGATTTGATAGTAAATTATACTTTCTTTATGCTTTTAAAATCAAGTTCAAAATAGAATTTAAAACAGAGTTTTAGAACAGAATTTTAATTCATGTTTTCTTTAACAAGGCTTTGATGGATGGATAGTATTAGTTCTGTTTTTTGTTTTTAGATTGCTTATTCAATTACTATTTAGTATTTTTTGCTTAACTAGTTGATAATTAACTTGCTCATTAGTTTACTTGTCATATGCTAGAATAATCTTTAATTCATGTTTATAAGCATTTCTCTTTTTTCAACTTGAATTATTAAATAAAACTAGTTTTGTTAATTTCATGTGATTTATTTCTTAGATTTAGGTTGCAATTTGAATTTGTAGTTAATGATTGAATTTAATATAGTATGAATTTGCTTAGGTAGTATAGAGTGAAATTGAATTTCATAGCATAATCTCTTTATAACTGTTGATGATTAATGCATGATCAATAATCACATGGATATGTAGGGTAATTGATGTTGTTTCTGTAATGGCTAAGTTTTCATTGGATTGCCTAATTCACAGTTTTCACTTTTATATTGAAGTCAATATTGAGTTTATCCCTCTTGAATTATCTTTCATTGTTAAGTGCCATCGTGATATTATAAGACACCGGAGACATTCACACAACCATCAACACTATATTTGAGTTTTCATATATTAAAAGATAGTTTTCTTGCTTTCATAGATTAGAAGATAGTTTCTTTCTTTCATAGATCAGAAGATAGTTCTCTTGTTGTTGTAGGATAGTTAGTCTTTTTCTTTGATAGATTAAAGATTAGTTTTGTATCATAGATTAAAAATTACTTGTTAATTCTTCTTTCTTTCAATTAAGTAGATTTCCTTTTGTAAATTAGAAATGGTTGTATTAAGAATAGAGTTCACTTGTCTCTTATCTTAGTTAGTTGCTTATTGAGTAGTTTTTATTAGTTTACTTGTTGTAGAAGTTATCCTATGTTAGTTAGTTGCTACTTGCTTTAATAGGTTAATTGTTTACTTGCCTATTCTTGCTTTGATAGTATAGTTGCTTGTTTATTTACTTGCTTTCATAGGATAGTTGTTTAATTGAATTCAAATAGACTAGTTAAAGTAGTTTGTTGTTGCTATTTGTTTATTGTTATGCTTAAATAGTTTGTTTTTGCTTATTGTCAGGATTCAGTTAATTTTCTTAGTAGGTTTTTCATTTTCCTTCCTAGAACTATCCATTGATCCTTGTTTCAAAAGTACTTAGGTTACATATTTTAAAGTTTCTTAGTAGGGTTTTCTCATTAGATAACTTTGCTTGAATATATTAGCCCTTAGATAGCCACTTCCTTAGTTAGACTATACTACTACCAATCCTTCTACCTTGGCATATATTTTTCTACAACTCTAAGTTTACTTACCTTGGTTTGACAATTTAATTGAGGGTTTTTAGTGTGTTTTTAGTGCATATAGAACACCCACCATTTTTGGCGTCATTGTCGACGAGTTGTCTCAAGGTACAAAATAGTTATGAAATAGATCATTTCTAGACGTTGGCATTAGATTGGTGGTGGGGGAACTTAAAGAAGAGAGGTAAGAACCTGTGCATCTGCTATTGTAGGCTCCCCCAAACCCAATGGTATTTTTTATTTTTGTTTTTGTTTTCTTCCATGAATAGACCTAGAGACCCAAAAGGTAGATACATTAAATCTAAATCAGACCTTTCAACCAAGGTTCCTTCCGACCTTTTTGGGGGGAGGGATGTTCCACTCATAAAATCCATAGACCGATACCAAAAAACAAGAGCTAGCTCAACTCAAAGAGATAAATAAGTCTCTGAAGGGACTAACACAGGGAGCACTATAGAACAAGAAATTGAAGCATCAATCATATTGGGACAGGAGGCAAGACCAGTCGAGCCTTCTGTAGAACCAAACACTACAACCTTTGCTTTTACACCACCACCAGGAGATCCTAACTTTGAGGACATCATAGACCCTAAACAGGTGAATATTTTGTTTGGTATTTCAGCCAATGTAATTATCTATCAAACTGACATAGAAACCTTGGCACCAATAGTCTCAACCAGCTCGAGTAGAGTCCTAGACATCCAAACAGTAGGAAAACCTTTCCATAAAAGGGAAAACTTGTTCTCTTCAAAGGTAAAAATACCTAGGTACTCTATTTTTGGAAACCAAACCAAAATGGATGATCAGGAGGATCATAATAATGTAATACATGGGGAGGAAGAAGAAACTAGAAACCAAACTGAAACTACCTTTGTGTTTCCAATTTTGGACACCACCCTAAATGTCAACATGAAGAATATTCCTCTCTCATCACGGCCTACCTTTTATGGTAAAAGAAGTGAAGATCCAGATACCTTCCTATTTGAGTTCGACATCTTGTGTAGGAGCTACAACTACCTACAAGATTCCCAGAAACTAAAACTCTTTCCTGCCACCCTCAAGGACTCTGTACTAAAATGGTTCATAGGGTTGGGAGAATCCAACATTAGGTCTTGGTAAGCCATGAAAGATATATTTATTAAGAAGTACCAAGACTACTACAAGACCAAATAATATCATAACGATATTTTCAAAATCCAACAGTTATAAGACGATACCCTTGAGGATTATATGGAACGATTTGGTTATATCTCCTAGAAATCAAAATACCATGACCTCCCAGAGGGTGCAGTTAGGGATCTTTTCCTTAAGGGAATTTCAGAAGAATATCTAGAGATGCTTAACCTGATGGAATCAGGTGACATATCCCATAAACCATTTGCCGAAATATGTGAAATGTGTAAAAATTACTCGAGTATAGCCAAAACAGGAAAGAATGTTCGGGACCCTTATAATAGAAACTTAAAACCAGTTAGTTCAAGTGGTATCACAAGAGCAGAGATAGGGAACCTTTTAGAGAAATTCAAGATAGAAATATTAAGCACAATAGGTTCCTAGTTGGACACCCTCAAAATTAAAAAGAAACAGGAGGAGTATAATGCCGCAATGAGCATATATTGCCCAAGATGCAAGAGGAAGCATTCCTCAAGGGAATTCCCATTAGATAACATTTCAGTTTGTGGCTTCTGTATGGAAGACCACTCAACTGAAAAATGTCCATCATTTGTTGGTTTATTATCCATCTATAAGAGTGGAGATCCTCAGGAGTCTTATTATGCACCTAGGAGGCCATGGAAGCCTAGGAACCAGCCCACATACCCATATCTATAATCTCAAGTTCCACCCTACTTTCAACAACAACAGTGGAACTCACCAGGTTGGAAAAGTGGGTCCACTCAGTACCAAAATCCTTGGTTTCAAGGATGGAGAGGAAGGTATAATCAAGGAAACCCTCAAGGTCCATATATCCCTATGTCCAACCATCCTTATCCTTAGTTTCCACCAAACACTCTGCAGCTTCTGCCAAGTTTTGTTCCACCACCTTTACCTCCTATTCCACAACAACAACTGCTACAATATCAGAATGCAAACTCCCCAAGACTGGCATTATTAATGGCACGACCAGTGACCAATCCTAATAAAAAAAACCCTCAACCTATTCACAATGTTGAGATGCAGGCCTTCCCCACATATGTTATTACTCTTGTTTCATTACAGGAAATTCAACTAAGATCGAGAAAAGTTCTGGATAAGAAGAGACCTTTAGTAATCATCCAGGAATAAGAAGAAGAAGAAACCACCAAACAACCCACGAATGAAATTAGGTGGGAAGATGTTATTATTCCTAAGAACCAAGAACCCATTCTTCCCCAAAAGGAACCTTCACATATTATGAAGGCCCGTCCTTATCCAGACAGATTAGTAATAGAGAAACCTACCACCCGATCGGAATTTGACATCTTAAATGAATTGAAGAATATTTGTGTCAAGATTCCCCTTCTTCAAGCCATTAAAGACATTCCAATCTACAGTAAGGTAGTCAAAGAATTGTGTATTAAGAAGCTAGGTAGGAAGCAAAAGGACCCTCCTATAGTACATTTGGTAGGAGGACTTTCTGAGTACATATCAGAGTAGCCAAAACTAGAAAAATATGGGAACCCGGGAAACCCCGTAGTAACCATAACCATTAATGACGTATCCATTGGAAACACTCTCATAGACCTAGGGGTAGCCATCAATGTTATGACTACTACTACCTTGGAACAATTACATTTACAACCTCTTCTTCGGCCTACCCCAACCATTTTGGAATTAGTAGATAAGACTAGGGTTATACCTGAAGGAATTTTATATGATATCATGGTTACTTTAGCCTCATGGGAATACCCAGTAGATTTTCTTTTCATTCGCTCAAAGGACCCTACCAAAGGCCATCCCGTCATTTTAGGAAGACCTTGGTTAGACACAGTCAATGCATTTATTGGCTGTAGAGAGGGAGAAATGACCATCTCAAATGGACTCTCTATCCAGAGGCTCACCATATATCCTCCGACTCAACCTATAATGGAGAATGTATGGTGGCTTGAATGTCCATATGAGAATGAGGACTGGGAAGAACCCATATTTCCAAGTGACCATGCATGGGCACTTCAAGAGAACACAATGGAAAATGTGCTAAACCAGTTTATTTATGTTATTACATGTGTGGATTTTTCACAGTCTTTTCCCCAATTTGAGTACATGTTTGGGGAATAATTTCAAGAACAATTGGACCCATCCATTTTGTCTTCGACATATTTTATCTTTGAGATAGATGAGTCTACCATGTCTTATACTATGCCCTATGAGATTAGTCTAGGGAAATGTTTACATATAAACTCCGGGCTAGATGAAGACCAATAGAAACAGTTAGTAAATATCCTTAAAGAACAATCAGGAGCATTTGCATGGGAATACACTAACATGAAGGGTATACACCCTAACACATGTATCCATCACATATATACCTAGGGGGAAGTAACACCTGTTAGGCAGCCCCAAAGAAGGATGAACCAAAATTTATTAAATGTCATATTTATTTATCCCATCTTCGACAGTAAGTGGGTATCCCCACTTGTAGTGGTTCCAAAGAAAGTGACTGGGCAATGGATAATTTGTGTTGATTTCTAGGAACTCAACAAAGCCACTCTGAAAAACTACTTTTCTCTTCCTTTCATTGACCAAGTTCTGGATACCTTGTCTGGAAAGAAGTATTTTTCCTTTTTATATGTGTACAGCAGATACAATCAGATTCTTATAGCCCCTGAGGACCAGGAAAATACTACCCTTACTTGTCCTTGGGGCACCTATGCCTACATGGTCTTACCATTTGGATTATGTAATGCTCCTGCCACATTTCAACGAGCAGTACTAGGGATATTTTTCGATCTTATTCATGATTGTGTGGAGGTATACATGGATGACTTCACAGTTTATGGAAACACATACCAGGAAGCCTTAGACAACTTAGAAAAATTCCTTATCAGATGCCAAGAAATGACCCTATCTCTAAGTCATGAAAAATGTAAAATGTTGTTAACTAAAGGAGTGGTTCTAGGAATTCATGTTTCATCTGAAGGGATAAAATTCGATCCTACAAACATTGAGTTCATCATCATACTTCCACCCCCCAAGACTCAGAAAGAGGTGAGAAGCTTTCTTGGACATGCCGGATAGTATCGGCGGTTTATTGAAAATTTTACAAATATTGTTGCACCTATGTTTCAAAAGTGCACTAAGAAGATTCATCCCAAATGAAAGGGACACCCTTCTTCAGTAAATTCATAAATCCTTTAGTGATCTCGACATAGTTTTCAATAAAACGTCGAAGAAAATTGGCTTTTCCCTGTAAACTCTGAAGCTGAGGGACTATGCATGGGGGAGGCAATTGAACTATCACCTCAACCTTTAGAGGATCGACCATGATCCCTGTTGTTGAAACTATAAAACCTAAAGGATGACCTGATATCACGCAAAAACTACATTTTTTTGGATTCAAGAGAATCTGATAGTAGCGACATTGCTCAAAGATAAGTCAAACGTGTGTGGGATGATCAGCTCTCTTATGAGATCGTGATGCTAAATCATCGAGATAAGCCTCGACCAGGTGTTTGAGATTGTGGAAATAAAAATACATGGCTCACTGAAAGGTGGCTCCAGCATTTTTAAGGCCAAAAGGCAACTTCCGATAAGCAAATGTACCCCATGGAAAGATAAAATCTATTTTATGTTGGTCCTCGAGCTTAATCTGTATCTGATTGTATCCCAAGAAACCATCCATGAAATAAAATACCTCACAGCTTGCGCATTCATCAATGATCTGGTCAATGAATGGGGTGGGGAAATTATCCTTTGGACAGGACTTGTTCAAATCATGGAATTATGTACATATGTGAATCATTCCCTGCTTTTTGTTGACTAGAATGGGATTTGACACTGATTAAGTCAATTGGATGGGGTAGATGAAACTAGATTTGAGTAGTTTCTCTACTTCAGCCTTGATAGCTATTTCTTTCTAAGGATTAACCGGACAAAGCTTATGTCAGAACAGATTGGCATGAGGGTAAGTCGTTATTTCATGTTCAACGATTCTTGGATCAATGCCTGGCATTTCCTCGTAAGACTAGGAAAAAACGTTGCAGAATTCTTTCAATAAATCTGTATAGATTTGAATCTCCTCAGGGGAGCAGTCCACTCCAACGAAGACATTCTCCATGATGACAAGGGTTCTGGAGATAACAATAGGTATAATTATAGCGATGGTTTCCATATTAACTTTGGCGTAAACTACATGCGTAGCCAAAGGATTGATAGGACAATACCTATCTCCAGTCATAGTCAACATGAATTCACCGGACTCAATTCTTCCTAACTCTGAGACAAAATAAGATCTGTGATGGAGATCATCCCAGGGTTTGTCTAGACTAGTCAATGCCTCTATAATCGCCTCATCAGAGGGAAAGACCAAGTCTAAGGAATTGGTAGTGGAAAGTGAGCTTTGAGCCCAGGTAGGCTCAAAAAATGGATCTAACTCCTTTGTGGAAGTCGGATCGGGTTCGACAGAATCTTGTTGGACTATAGAGTACGCAACCTTTGTCGCGAACAAGGGCATGGGAATTCCATGATGCTCTGTCCCTTCCATCGTGGCCAATGGGGAAGGAACAGTCCACGGATCATTAAAGTAATTCATGCGGAACGAAAACACTTGAAACATTTCAGCCTTAGGCTGGTCAGGGATAGCCGATATCATCTTGACATTGACAGAAGGAGCTGGGTAATAAAAAATACCCATGAGAGGTGGGCACAAACCAACCCCCACATTGACGACACCAGGTTGTGGGTTATCAATCATCAAGAGCATGGATGCCCCCGATGAAGGGTCAAGCCTGGAGAAGGAAAATTGATCAATGGTCATGATTGGGCCCTCGTGTGGAAACAAAAAGACCCGAAAAAATGTAGCAACCACTACACGCATGGCATATGTCCAACTCCTTCCTAACAGGAGGTTGTAGTCAAGAGGCACATCGACCACTTCAACTTCGACACACACGGTATTTCCTCCTAGATGCACAATGAAAGAAGGAATGATTCCATATGGCCTCAATGAACGACCATCAAAAGAGGTGAGAAGAGTAGGTGAAGGAGACAAAACGGTTTGGCCAATGGCCTTCCAACACGCCAATGACATCACGCATGTTGAGGTGCCCTCATCAACCACCTTGTGAAAAATGTTTCGTGTAAAAGATTTTTTGGTGTAAGCCACTACTATATGAAACACGACATGGTATGGGAGATGAGGCTTCAATTCAGTTGTATCAAGAGTGATAATTTGCAGGTTACATGTCTCAGTGGATCCTAAGGCAACTAGCAGAGCCTTTCTCAGCGAAGGGAAGCTCTAGAGGACCTCCAAAGCAGACATCGTGCAAGGGGTTTGTGACAAATCCTCCACCATAGAGTAGTTATGGGTGGTCCTCGCATTTGGATTATGCGAATCCTTCTTGAACGCCCCTTTCGGGATGCATTCCATTGTTTCTCCCATCGTTATATCGATATAGAGAGGAATGGACGGGTTTTCGACTTCTTTACCCTTTTCAGTAGTACTTGGCATTCCGTAATCGTGTTCCCTAGTAGCTATGTGGGCTCCACCTTTCAACATATAAACATTCAAGGTCAATGGATTACTAGATGATGAAGGGGGTCCCTCACTGCCCCCATCTGTGTTTGCAGAGGATTGAGTTAAATTTTTCCCATGTGGAAATGGGTTTGTTAACATAGCAAGTTGTTGTTGCACCAGTAACTTTTGGGCCTCCGCAAGTTGAGGGCATAGGTGATTTGGGTGGTCTTCTGTGCAAAGGTTACATGGATACTTCAACTTATTTTTCTTTGTGTTTCCCCCACTAGGATTATTGGTGGGTTTCTTATTCCCCTTACCTTTATTTCGTTGTTTCTTTTTCCCGTCAGCCTGCTGGTTGGATTTTGGGTTTATCGATTGCACACTTTGTATATCCAATGTTTGAGTAGGGAGAGCAGTAGAACCAGTGGTTTGGCTATTTGTTTCCTTCTTTATCGACAATTGTTGCAATTGGTTCAACAGCTAATCAGCAGGATTCTCTTTTGTTGAACCAACAATGCCATTGGCATGTGGTCTAGACTTTTGTCTGGACTTGTCAAGTATAGACCTCGGTGCATCTGGCAAGATTTCGTAAATTAAACCAGACTGAGAGTAAATCAGCTCTAGTTGTTGAGCTCTCATAATCACTTCTTCTTCTTAAAATATCCCCGACGTTGCTACGTATTTGGATACCTAAGGGACCAAAGACTTGATAAACCACTATAGCAGGAAAGCCAGTGGGATTGGTACCTTTATCAAACTCTTTCAGCATATCCATTCTTGGATGTGATCAAAGATATGGTCTGCCTTCGTCTGCTCAAAGTTGGCTAGTAATTCAGTGTCATCATTGTATCTCACAGGTAATTGAAAATGGTTTAAGAAAACCATTTCCAATTCGCCAAAAGTCGAATATCTTGAGCGGTCGATCTCGATGTACCATTTTGTGGCACTCCCAATGAGAGTGCATTGAAACAGACACAATTGTATAGAGTCGTCTTTCAATGATTTGGACAAGCACCATAAGTGAAAGGTTGTCACATGATCACCTGGATCTTCATTAGGTTTTCCTTCAAACTTTGTAATGTCTGAGGGAAACTTAGTCAGCATGGGAGGCCAACGTGGATCGTGACATATTGAGTCATTTAATAATCTTGACAAGTCTGGAAAATGCAAAGTTTCCAGAAATGGTAGCTTAGGTTGTTGAATATGTATAGGAGGATAGGGGCCTAGATTTTGGCTGGCACTAGGTTTCCAGGAAAAGTTAGGTTGCTAGCCTAGGCTCTGGTAAGAAACATGGACTAGGCTAGCATTCGGATGTTGTGATTGTTGAGAAGTCATCGGCTAACTCCCGTAATAGGATGTTGTGGGTTGGGAAGAGATTGCTCCCAATGTTGTGTTCCAAAGGTTCTGGAAAGGGTTTCTCCCTGCCGATTCGATGAACATAGGTACTGATCCTTGCCCAGGGTTCCATTGACTATGGAAGGGTCTTCCCCTGGTTGGCATCCTGATGAGGGAACTGATCCTTGCCAGGGATTCCAAGATCCTTGAGAAATGTGTGCCCCATGCGCAGGAATAGTACCGTGCACAAGATTTTTTGATCCAAAACCAGGTTTTCCCCCGACCGAGATGGCAGCTGACGAGAATGCATTGTTACCAAACATGTCGAACAAAGAGAATGAAAAATAACCCACTAGTGTGGTACTAGAAGAAGGTCCTTGACTACTTTCTCTGAACGAGTTGTAGTTCATGTTCGGTCAGGTGGGTTGTTGAGAAGCACCACCGAGTGAGGGGGACAACAGAGGTATATGACCCTTGTCATAAGGGAGAGAATTATAGGGGGATGAGGTGCCCCCCATGGGCCCTTGCAGAGGAGAATTTGAGCTCCCTACCCCCAGAACCATGGGCTGTAGGGTGGAGTAGGAAAGGATTGAGTTCGTATCAAAACCAAGCATCATGTATGAAAACAGAGGGCCTATTGCACTCTGTGTGAAAGGTGCAGTGATCATCACCATAGACAGAATATGACCACTTCCCGAGGTAGAGGTAGTCGATACCATAGGGGCCCAGACCTACGAAGGTGATTTAGGAGGCAAAACACTCCCAGTAGTGGCAATCATAGAGGGAGTATGAGGACTCCTTGACAAATTAGCAGTATTTGCTTCCATCTCTGCTTACAAGACTATCTGACGCTCTTGATGGGTTACCCTTGGAGGGGAAAGATGTATCAAAAGTGGCGTCGACATGGAAGCACTCTCTGGGTATACTCTGCAAAGCGTTGCCCAATGTCTATCCTAGGTACCATGGTATACCCCAACAATCACCTATGTATGTCCCTAAAAAAAGGAAACTAGGTTTCCATCTCGTGAACAATTACCAAGCACGTACAGTCAACAATAAAATGGACCGCAATGAGCAGGGTATCAAGCCTGAAACCTATCGAGGGTATAAAAAGAAAGTGTTCCAGAAGACAACTAAGGACCTCGAATGGATTCGAGACCCTCGAAGCTCCATAGCAAATGTGATCAATGGAATCCCAAGATAAGTCCTCTATATGCATTCCCCACTACGCTTGGTCCAGCTTTGGAGGGGTTATCTCCGCTACCTTTCCACATGCGACCTCGTGTTTAACCCCTATGTTAGAGGGGGGTCCGAGATAATTTCCACACTACTGGAATTATACACTCCCTAGTACATACTCGTATGTTTATTTTATAGCCTTGAAGAGTTTCATCTCCAACCTAAATCAAGGCTCTAGTCTAGTCAAGTTGATGGACCCTACAAACACAAAGTCTGGTTAATTTTAATTAATCGTTAATTTAAAGTGGTTTATCTTAAGTCAAAGGAACGGAAATGAAACTGGTGGTGTTTGTAAAGAGACGAAAGATAATAACAAATGTTGGAAACAAAATTACTTCTTTTTCGAAAGATTTGCAAATTGAAAACTCTTTAAGCAACTTTTGTAACTAACTTACTTTCCAAGATCTTTTAAAAGAAATAACCTAAAACTAAAGTTCACTTGACTATGAGCTATTTAAAGTCCTAAGTATTCAGTAAAGAACTTAAGAAATAACTCTTCTTCCTAACAAGTAAATACAACTAACCTAACTACTTAACCAAACAAGAAAATGAAATCCTTTTTTTTATGCTTCAAAATAAGAAACTTGAAAATGAATTATTTTCTTTTCTTATAAAGAAAGTAAAAGGGAAAAGTGCAGACAAGGAAAGACCAAAGAAACTAACTTCTGGTCTACTGCAAATCGTAGGGAGTCATTGAAGGAACCACAAAGGCTAAAAAAGAAAAGACTCACAGACTCATTCAAAACCCTTTCAACGAAAAACATAAGAAATCTTGAAAGATAAAGAAACTGACATCAAACCTAGGCTATAAATATTGTCACTACAGAGACCAATACTAAATCAAGAAACCCCTGAGAAGTTAAAATTAAATCAGGGAAGAGGATGACTGCCTCTTCTTAAGAAAAAGGCTTCCTAACACAGGAATGCTACTGTCACTAAAGAAGCCTGCATATGTATGCGGGTTGTCCAAAGGTAGGGCGCATATGTACATGTGCAGACCCACCGTAGTCCGCGTACACCTATGTAACTCCACAAAAAAATGAAAACTAATAGTCAAACTAACTGGGCAGGGAGTACTGGTATGGCATACCAAAATCTCTTGAAGACTCAGCAACTTACAGAGAACTCAAAGAGGTAATTAAACCAATTAAAACACCCAAAAACATCCCCTAAAAACCCTAAAGGCTCCCCAATATGGTCACCAATTCTGCTATAGTGGGAAAACCCCCCTACAGACTACACTAGGGTTCTAAAGTGCAGGCAGAGCTAATTGTCTAAAGTCTCCTAATTTTAACAACTATCCCAACAATACCCCACATTCATGCATAACATACAAAGTATAAGGATCTGGTAGTCTTACCTTAAACTCCATGTCTGGTGTCGATCATTTTGCATTCGGTTGCTTTTTGATTGCAAGTCTCCTCCCAAGGATGACCTACATTCACCAAAAGACAAACAAGAAACTATGAACATGCATCTTATATATGAATTAGTGGGTTAGATGTCATAACAAAATGTAAATTAAAGATGAAGATTGAACACATCATATGGTGGAACGGAAAAAGTACTTCTTTATATTAATATCACAAAGTCAATTAGAAAATGAGATCGACTACTGCTCCTCAAACCCAGTCCTGGGATCCTCTTCACCAAGATCCAACTGCTTCCATGTATCCTTCTTCTCTCACACTTCTCTCTAGAGAATGGGCATAGGCTTATGAATAAGGGAAAAGGCAAGAATAGGGAATTCTGACTCAAAAATCATAATGTGGCTACAAATTCTTGGGGAAAGGGGGGAAAGTGAAATGGGCAGAGTTTCAGTGTAGCTATGTTTCTCCTTGGAATGAAACCCCAACACCTCTTTTTATATGACAAAAGGATGGTTATTCGGTTGGGTGACAGGCTATAGGCGGTCAATTGGTTGGGAAACTACCCAATAGCCTATAATCTCGACGAATCCCTTGCAACTTTTTATAGTTTACAACTTTTTTGGGTATACGCGGGCTATAATCGTGTAGCTAGTGTATGTACATAGGAAGTAGTGGAGCAGGGCATGTACATCTTCAAAAATTGTGTTTTTAAGAAGATTTGTTCAGTGTTGGCTTGGAAAAAATAGTAAGTAAGATGGCCCGATGCTAGGTATGCATGTATGGTGCAGTTTAGGGTTATAACAATTGGTAAAGATGTTAAAATTGTAGCTTTTGTGGAGGATCCTAGGATAGTAAGGCCAACTCGAACTCCTAGTTGTTGTCTTTTGTTTTGATTATAAATACAACTGATGAATGATATGAGAAGGCACAGTCGGGTTCAGCCCAAGACCAAAGGAGGTTTTGAGAAATGTTTATGACTATATATTTCAGTTTGTAAGTCGGACGGGCATGTGTTTGTAAATTGTATGTTAGTGAAGATTCATGTGAGTTGTTTCATCAGATTTGTCTTATATGTTCTATGTTCTATGTTCTATTTTTTATCTTGTTTGAACGTATTGTTGATTTTAAGGATTGAAATTTTCCTTTGATTGATAGATTCTTGATGCGGTAGAGAATTTGTTGTAATCTTGCCTATTTATCATTGTTTACTATTTAGACGCATCTAAATTCTCTTTGTAGGGAGGATCTATGCTTAGCAAATATTCTTCTTTATGTTATTCTCTTATTCTTTTCTTCATCATTATACAGATATTTTGTCTGATAGGGAGCTTAAATGACTTCAATGAGCAGACTGTTTATGACTCCATAGCCCAATGGTCCATCACTGATCTGTAGTGATATTTATTGTCTTTTCCTTCTTTAAAGTCTTGTTGATCCCTGATTTCAAACTAAAATTAATTAATTTGTATGTCACCAATATTACTCCCATTTGTATTCTGGGGGTGACTCCTGGTGTGATAACATTAATGGCGCCGTTGTCGGGGGTGGAAGTGAAGATATCTTCCCTGGGAGAATGACAACGAAGGGATCCGGTTTTAGATGGTGAATTGAAACTCGATGCATTGTTTTGACTGCTCATCTTTCACCATGGAAACTCCATTGTTTGGAAATCTATTGGCAACTCCACTGGTTTGAAATGGACAAGATTTTAGCTTAGAGGTATCCTTTCTGTGATTTTTCAAAAATAGTTGGTTTCCCTAATCCAGAGCCTAATAGAGATGAATGGGAAAGTAGCCCTCCTAAATTTTGAGGAGAAGAGTGGGAGTTACCAGCTGAACAGTTGTTGGATTTTCATGATTTTATTCATCAACTTCATATTGTGCATGGAGATGTTCAGATTAATCTTTTTAGGTATTCATTAGAAGGGATTGTTCGTGATTGGTGTCGATCTCTTCCAATTGCAAGAATAATCTCTTTGACAGGTTTTCATGCAGCTTTCAATTCATTTTGTAAAGAGTATTTTTTAGCTGAACATATTTATGAAAACAGTTGTGATGATTTTTCTTTGCTTCATAAAGATTCTTCTAGTCACGAAAACCAGATTTATGATGAAGCATTTATTGTGGAAGAAAGCATTTTCCATGAAGATCAAGAGGTGTTGAATGATAATCATTATGATAGAAATAACATAGAAACATTTGGCATCATATCAGATGTATCTGTTGTTTTAAATTTTTATGAAGATCAACATGTCTCTTTTGAATATTTTGATGTCGAAGAGCAAGTGTATACATCAGTAGATATTTCTCCCGACTATGAAGTTGAGACAAATGATAAGTTAGTTAAAATAACTAGGGAAGATTCCTCTCTATTTTTCCCTAGCTTTTCAGAATTGAAGATTTTGTTTGTTTCTCTTATGAAGAAAGTGCAGAGGGTATTTATGTTCTTGAAACAGATGTCTTTAGAAGCCATGCTTATGATGAAGAAATTGTTTCAAATACTGACCAAGAACAACCAATTTTTGATGAATATCCTAGCGAAGATGATGAAGAGAAGAGTTTTTTCATAGCTTCTTTGGAACCTCGTAGCATGGTTCCTGTATATGATAATTATGAACCTGATCCTTGGGAGAGCCATGGAGGAGAAAAGGAAGAGATAAATGTGCATCTTATCTCATGTCCATCACTTATAAATGAGCAGATATCACATGGGATTAGCAAGCCTACATCAATCCTTTATCCACATGTACATGTTGAGAACATCAAACAACATGTGAGCAATGATGAAATAAAGGAGGTAACTTTTTACCAGTTTAGCATGCCTTATTATAAATTTTATGACCCTGT
>JZKD02S2110226.1:74833-99742 GCA_000966675.3 Picea glauca
TGTTCTTTCAAAATGTTTGGGTGCATTTTGGATTGCCTAAGTCCATTATTTCTGATAGGGATTCTTGATTTGTTGGAAGTTTTTGGTCGAGTTTATGGGCACTCATGGACACCAAGCTTAAAAAGAGCACAGCTTTTCATCCGCAGACAGATGGTCAGACAGAGGTGGTAAATCGTACAGTGGTACATCTTCTTCGTGCTTATTGCAGCAAGCATCCTAAACTTTGGGATGAACATTTACACTACATTCAACATGCGTACAATCGAGCTAAGAACTCTTCGATGCAAACATCGCCATTTGAAGCATGTTTTGGCTATTTTCCCAAGTCGCCTTTAGATTTTATCTTTGGGAAATATATTGTTGTCGATGGTCAATATGACATTGATAGGGAAGAGAAGTTCATTGAACAAATTCAGTCGATACATCAGGTGGTGTAAGAGCGGTTGGAAAAGAGTCAGGCCAAGTACAAAATGAGACATGACAAGCATTGTGTTGATCACAGTTTCCAAGTTGGAGATGAAGTTTGGCTTTACATCAGCAAGGAGAGGCTTAAAGGGGAAGGTAAAAAGTTAAAACCGATTCGATATGGTCCTTTCAAGATTGTTGACAAGATTGGTAACAATGCTTTTCGTTTAGATTTGCCTCCTTATATGAAAATGTATGCAATTATTAATGTTGAGAATTTGAAGTTGTATGAGCCTCCATTGATCGATGATCAAGGAGAGCACGTTTAGATTCCTTCTATCGATGATTTTTCTCCAGAGTATCTAACAGAATTGCAGGAAGACACCATCCTTGACAGGAGGATGCGAACTTCGAAGCGAGGAAATGTGGAATATTTGCGAGTTGGTCTTAAGGGGACGAATCCAAGCAAGGCCAAGTGGATTGAGGTTGGAAGGGTGAGGGAACTTTACCCTCATCTTCACATAGACTGAAAATAGTCTTTTGGAGGTCCAAAAGCTTCCCAATGGGGAGGTGTGATCAAGGGATCAAATTTTGCTCAAAAATTCAAAGTGCTCGGAATCGCTTCAAACCGTACAAGAGCGTAGGCCTCGTCGTTGCGAACCCAACACAACTCATTTTGTCTCAAATGGATGTCAGGAGCGAGAGATATAGCTATCTGTTCGTCAAGTCAAACAGGTAAAAATATGATGCTCACTGTACAGTCCGTACAGTCTGACGTGGCAGGACCGTACGACCGTACATAAGTGACGTGGCAAGAATTTGATTGGTTGAACGTTGTCGAATCATATGTCGACATGTGGAAGTTTTCTGGGCAATGATTGGGTGCCACATGGCCCAATCGTGGGTTGCCACGTGGCACCCCAGAATTGGCTAATTGGTTGTATGTAAAATTATGGGAGTCCGCGGGGTTCGACCCTCGGACCTCCCCCACAATGTAAAGCCTTCACAAACCTCAACCCGACCACTATACCACTGCATGGTTCTTGTTATAACTATGCATTTTAATACATTTCAATTGTATGTGTTGTATGTATGGGCATGGTCGGGCCGGGGCTTAGCCCCGGCCCATGGTCGTTTGCAATGTTATATGACCGTGCTATATGTATTGTAGCCCGACAGTTGTATGTGTGCGCGATTTTGAAACCTAGCCCGTGGTCTTGTTAAACCAAATGACCATGTGTGGAGCGCGGGGGTTAGTTTCAAAACGGTTGTAACCTTTTTAACCACTTTTTGCCCATACAAGTGGTCATATGCCCCATATGCCCAGGTGCCTAGGCGGTTAGGGGCTGGCACGCCCTTAACTGTCCTACGGTTTGCACTGTTGGCACGGTTGCGACCGGTGCTGGGTTTTCATGCTTAAATTTGCGTGTGAGCCAGGTTCAAATGAGAAGGGTGCATTTTGTAGATGCAGAGACAACAAGCTTGAAGGGGGGACTTCCAGGAGGCCTAAATTCTTCGTTTTTCGACCGATTGAGGTGTCGAACGAGCCCATACAGGGGTTTTTGGACGCTTTGAAGCCATTGGAGCAGTCAGTTTGTCAGTTTGATCATTGTAAGACATGTTTTTGAGCACTTTTTGAGCAATTAATAATAATGATCCATTGGAAGCTGGACCAGGAGATGTAGCCCAAGAGAGGGGTGAACTCCTTTATCAATTGTTGTGCTTATGTGTTTATGTTCATTGATTATGCTGCTGTCTATGTGTAATTTTCATAAGTAATCATTTAATCTATGTGTTTCAAACTGATCCTTTTTCCTTAAACACATAACATTTACATTGCAAATAATTTCAAGTATTTCAAGTCTTCTTTATTTTTAGATCAATCTTCAACTGGATGGTCCTTCCACTTGACCAAATATTCAAAGTATTCTTTCCTTCTAGTCTTCTTGTTGACTCTCTTGTCCAGTATGCACTCCATCTGTGATCTCTCTACAACTGGCATTTGTTTTTGTCACCGAACCTATAGTTGTTCAACTTCTGCTCCTGCTTCCTCAAGTTTATATGGGTATAAATCTGAGACATTGAATATCGGAGAAATTATGATCCCATCAGGTAATTCAATCTCATAAGTATTCTCTCCAATTTTCTTCAAGACCTTACATGATCCGATTTTCTTCATTTTCAATTTATTGTATGTTCCCCTCGGGAACCTTTCTTTCCTCAAGTGCACTAGAATCAAGTCACTAACCTCGAATTGAAGTTGTCTTCTATGTTGATCTGCTCTCCACTTATACTCATGACTTGAATTCTGCAATTGCTCCTTCACCCGACTGTGAAGTTCTTTCATCACCTCCGCAAATTCTTTTGCACTAGCGCTCATAGTAGCAGTCTGTTCTGAATCTCTCAGTTTAGAAACTCCTCTCGGCTGCGTGCCATATACAATCTGGAATGGACTCTGGCCCATGCTCCAATTCACTGAGTCGTTATACGCAAACTCTTCCTGCGACAATGTATTGTCCTAACTGTTGTGGTGCTCCGCCACCAGGCTCCTCAGCAAGTCTCCCAGACTTCTATTCACCACTTCTGTATGTCCATCCGTCTGAGGATGATAAGCTGGACTAAACAACAAGTTAGTCCCTAGATTCTTCCATAATGTCCTCCAAAAGTGCCCCATGAACTTTGTATCTCTGTCCGAAACTATACTCCTTGGTAAGCCGTGAAGTCGAACGACTTCTTTGAAAAACAGATTCGCAATGTGCGTCGCGTCACTGGTTTTCTGACATGGGATAAAATGTTCCATCTTGGAAAATCTATCCACTACCACAAAGATTGAATCAAATCCTCTTTGCGTCCTTGGCAATCCCAATATGAAATCCATGCTAATTTCATCCCACAGCCTCTCAGGTATGGGCAATGGTTGATAAAAACCCGCATTCTGCTTCCTCCCCTTCGAAAGTTGGCAAATTTTACATCGATCTACAAACCTCTTTACCTCTGATCGCATCCCTGGCCAAAAGTATGACTCGCTTAGCTTTGCGAATGTCTTATCATGACCGAAGTGTCCATCCAATCCTCCGTTGTGTTTCTCTTTCAACAGATTCTCCCTCATGGAACAATTTGGAATACAAAGTTGATTGCCTTTGAATAGAAATCCTTCCAGGATCATGTATTCAGCCCATTTGCTGCTATCTCTGAGAACTGGATTCTCAGCTGCTTCATACGCTTCCTGAAAGTCTGGATCATCTGCGTACATGTCTCTGAGATCATCAAAACCTAACGTCTTGACTTTGAACTCCCGCAACAACAAACACTTCCTGCTCAAAGCATCAACAACTTTGTTAGCAGTACCATAAATATGTTTGATCACAAATGTGAAATTTTGCATGTATTCAACCCATTTAATATGCCTCTGATTCAACTTTTCCTGTTGAGTCACAAACTGCAATGCATGTTTATCACTATATAAAACAAATTCCTTCGGAATCAAATAGTGCCTCCATTTCTTCAATGTCTGGATGATGGCATAAAATTCCTTATCATATGTGGAATACTTCACCTTCGCTTCATTCAACTTCTCGCTAAAATATGCAATCGGTCTGTCATCTTGACTTAAGACTGCTCCTATTGCAAACCCGCTTGCATCACATTTTACCTGAAATGTCTTTTGGAAGTCCGGCAACATCAGAATTGGTTGTTCCATAATCTTCCGTTTCAACAAATTGAAACTCTTCTCAGCCTCTTCTATCTAGTGAAAAGATTTATGTCTTTTCTTCACTGTATCCATCATCACTGCGCTAATTCCACTGAAATTCCTGATGAATTTTCGATAGAAACTAGCCAAACCGTGAAAACTTCTCACCTCAAATATGTTCCTCGGTGATGGCCAATTCTTGATCACTTCCACCTTATTTGGATCCATCCTCAACTCATTTGCCGAAATAACAATCCCAAGTAAATGAGTTATGTATTCATGAATGAGGACTTCTCTATGTTTATCAACAACTTCTCTTGCTGTAATCTCTTCATCACAATGGCCAAATGCTTCAGATGTTCAGCCTCCGTTTTACTGAAAAATAGTATATCATCCAGATATACGATAACAAATTTTACGATGAAATCTTTCAGGAATTCATTCATCAACCTCATAAAGGTACTTGGCGCATTTGTTAAGCCAAACGACATAACAAGCCATTCATACAAACCTTCACTTGTCTTGAATGTTGTTTTCCATTCATCACCTTCTCTCATGCAAATTTGGTGATATCTGCTTTTCAAATCAATCTTTGAAAATAATTTTGCTCTTCTTAAGCAATCCATTAAATCATCCATCCTCGGTAATGGAAACCTGTACCTGATGGTTATCTTGTTAATCGCCCTTGAATCAGTGCACATCCTCCAACCTCCATCTTTCTTCGGACTGAGTATTGTCGGAACAACACACAGACTCAAGCTTTCCCTGACCAAACCTTTGTCCAACAACTCCTGGACTTGCCTCTTAACCTCTTCATTTTCTTAAGGCGTCAATCTGTACACGGCTTTGTTTGGAAAACTGGCTCCTGGTATGAGATCAATGTGATGACTCACACTTCTCATCGGTGGCAATGAACGAGGTAATTTGTCCACTACTATGTCAGCGAACTCTTTCAGCAGTTCCTGAACTTCTCCTGGCAAATCATCCACTCTTGTGCTAGTTAGAACAATCTTCGGTTTTCTGACCACAATGAACTGTGGATCCTCCTTCTTCTTAACCTCAGTAAGGAGCTCCTTCCCACTAATGAGAAGTATTGTGTTTCTTACTTCCGGCTTCACCTCCTTATCCTTTATTGGACGTAACATGTGTGTCATCCCATTCTTCTCCAGGGTGTATGTGTTCATCCTCCCATCATGAATCACATTTCTATCATATTTCCATGGTCTACCCAGCAATAGATGACAAAAATCCATAGGAATAACATCACATAAAATCTTATCATTATATCTCCCTATCTTAAATTCAACTAAACATTGTTTGGTGACATTTACCTGATGTCCTTTTTGTAGCCACGAAACTTTATATGGAATTGGATGATCAGTCATTTCTATCTCCAGCTTTTCTACCATCTCGGTTGAAACGAGATTGTCCGTGCTTCCACTGTCCACAATGACCTTGCACACTCTATCCTTGGTCTTGCAATTAGTCCTAAAAAGACTGTTTCTTTGGGATGAATTTTCCACCTCTTTCTCTGGTGTCAAAATGACTTTTCGCATCATGAGTGATCTTCCACCTTTAACGTCTTCTGCCTCAACATATCACCTCTGTGCCTCGGCGATGTGAGTCTCTCCAACCTCTTTCTTTTTCTCTGGACACTCATAAGACTTGTGTCCATTCTTTCCACATGTGAAGCATGTAATTACTCCACCTCTTCCTCTTCCTCTACCTCTAGTACGAGGAAAAGTGTTGTTATCAGCATAATCTCCTCTCTGCTCATTATGCTATCCTCTTTGTTCAACATATCGCCCTCACTGTGAGCTTCCACCTCTCTCTGTCCAAGTCTGAGGTTTCTTCCAGTCATCCCTAGGCTTCTGGGTTCTTTCCTGGGCAACTGATTTTCCTCTGGGCTGACTTCTACCTCGGCCTCTTTGACCCTGCTTTTGACTCAACTTCTCTTCCACTTTTAAATCCATATGATAAGCATCCTCCACCGTTCGGATGGTTTCCATGCTCATTTCATCCTGAATCTCATATCTCAGGCCATTCATATACCTGGCCACTTTTTCGTCATTGCTTTCACGATGACCTGCCCTGATATTCAACCTGTAAAATTCCTCACTATATTCCTTTACTGTCATCATCTTCGGTCTCAGGTTCTACATCCTCCTGAACAGATAAATTTGATAGTCCCTGGGAATAAATTTTTCCTTCATCTTTGCAATCATCCTGTCCCAGCTCTTAATTTTCTGCTTGCCTTGGCAACGCCTGTCAGCTTGTAGTTCATCCCACCACAAGGCTGCATGTCCTTTTAATCTTGTGACGGCATGCCTGACTTTCTTGTCCTCTTCGATATCTTCATAGTCAAAATAGGTGTCTAGAGCTCTAATCCAGTCTAGAAGCTCTTCTACATCCAGATTTCCCTCATAAACTGGAATGTCCATTTTCACCTTTGCACCCATTCTTGCAACAGCTTTAAGTAAGCGCTCATTTATTGCATCTTCTGCTGGGATTTTTTATTCTCCATGTCCAGCATCATCTTCATTTTCGGACTCACTGATATCTCCTACATCAGCTCTGCGCCTTTGTCTTATCTCCATGTCCACAACTCTAGCATGTAAGTTATGCAGATCTCTTTCTACTTCTGGATTCTGCACTTCTCTACCCCTTCCTCTGGGAATCTCCCTTTCCTCCTCTGGATCGGGTGATTGACTATCCCTTCTCCTTGGCGGCATGGTGAATTTTCCTTTCTCTCTGCTACAGAAAGAAAAGAATATTTTCTAAGCTCTAATACCACTTGATGGCATCCACCTGGGCACCTACCTCAACAGGTCCCGCGCCTGACATCTTGGTCTTAAGGATCGTTAAATTTCCTCCCTTGAGCCAGAGTGGCTCCTCTGATTCCCACTGGAATATCCTTCGAAAATTTGACCCACAGGTCTTTCCTTCACCCTGTCACGGCCTTCTGGACGACCATGAACCAACTCCCCACAGGGAATGTAATATCGAGGTTCTGGGTTTTGTGGTCCCCGACGTTGAGAGTTCTTTACCTCTTGAATCCCCAATCTCTGATGAATAGATTTGTCGATGCGCCTTTTTCGCGTTAGCCCTCCTGGCTAGAATCCTGGCCCATATGACCAGAATTCATAAGACCGTAGCCTTATCTTCTTTCAGGATTTTGGACTTCGAAATCCTGTTGTGCTCCAATTCCTGTTAGTCCCTCTGGACTAAACCTTTGGTCCACGCGACCTCCCCTTATATGACCATAGTCATACCTCCCATCAGGGTTTCGGACTTTCCAATGTCCAAATACACTCGTCCTCAGGATTCATGATCCCTCGAATTCTGATTTCCCGACGTGACGTCAGCTAGCAACTCTTGTCCGCCTTTAGCATGATCAACGGTCATGATTGCCTATGAGACCAACGACTCCAGATCTCCCTCAGGACGTCGGGGTTTCAAATGTCGAAAAACATTTTCCCACGGGACTATCGATATTTCGAATCCCGGTTCTCCGGTATGCTGATAGCTGGCTCCCACAATGGCACTTCCCTCCTTATCGGGGTTTGGACTTCGCGATTTTGAATTGCATAAACACCTTGTCACCAGGATTCCCGATATCCCAATGACCCAAATGTCGATAGATGACTTCCTGTTGGGACTTTCCCTGATGAATCCGATTGCTGCCACGCGTACCCTCAAGATGGATGGTTCATATTTATCCTCGTGTTTTCGAGACTTCTGATGTCCCAATTTTCACGACCTCAGGAACTCCGATTTCCCGAGCGCCGATATCCCGATGTCTAGTGCACGGATCTCCAGAATGGACGATCACGTGACACACATCCTCTCTCAGATGGACGGCCCAGATTTGAGTCAGGGTTTTCAAGGTGGACTTACCCGATCTCCTGTCCATAGGAATGTCGATATCCTGACTCTCGACGCCTCGATGTCTGCCACGCGTCTCCACAAATGGTCGGCTCTGATCCTTTCCGGGACTTTTACCATGAAAATTCCCGATCTTTTTCTCTCGTGACTCCCGATTTCCCGAACCTTGATGCCTCGATATCCCGATGCTTCTTGGGGTTCTTAATATGATCACGAGGGTTTAAACCCTGTGAAACTCTTGTCAGATCGGACGGCTGACGGGTAACTGATCAACGATCCAACGACTCACGATCCCTGGAGCTTGAACTCTGAACGCGGACGTAACCTGCTTTCTTCTTTAGCAGATCCAATGGATGGCGGGTTTTTTCAAATCTTCTCCACAAGATCATGTCCGTTGATCTCTTCCTCTTTGATATTTTCTACAGGTGAACCCAATATTCCTCTGTGAAAACTGGTCCTCCTGCACATAACTTTGTAGCGCCTGTTCAAACACCCCACGACACAGCCTCCCTGTGTTTCTCTTCGACGAGCTCGAAAGTCTTGTCCTTCCTGAGCTTCACACAATTCTGAGTCTTCGAGAAGACCCTTGCATGCACTCCTTGTGACAATCCTCAAACACTTCCAAGTGTTGAGTTCTTTCGATTCTGCACACACCTGTAGTAGCAGTCCTTCAACGCTTCGCTCAGATTCACAACTGAGACTTTCCCTAGCTTGCACACTCCTTGCATGGCTCCTATAACCCAATTTCACTTCTGGGTGAATGAGAACAAGTGTTAAACTATCTGAGCCTTCTGTCGATGCACTCCTTGCAGACGACTTCAACTACACTCCTTACAGGAATCCTTGCTCAGATAGAGAAACAATTGAAACTCATTTCTTCTACTTCCTTTCTCAGATTTCAAACACTCAGCAAGAAATCATTCATATGTAGCATGTAAAGAAAATGAATAATAGGAAGTAAATACTCATGAGCATAGCATTCAACATACATACACAGAGAACAAACACAACTCCATGAACTTGAATCAACTTCTATTAATCCAAATAACTGTACATGGGTGTTTCTACACAGTTCTCTACTTCTCTTCTATGCTCCAATGCTTCTAACTGACTACTGTTACAATGCATAATGAGGGTGTCTATATCCCGTTTCCCTCTTGCTCTCTCAAACAGTCTAATCTATAATTAAATTTCTATCTACCTGCATTAACTACTATAAATGCCTCCATCTACTTCAGACGAGAGCGGGGTGCTCAAGGTCTGATTACATTATACCAAGACGCCTTCATTAAATGATCTCATTTATATTTGGCGCATCAACTTCAAGGGAAAATTCAAAAATTTGGCTGGGTCTGCCCAGCTGTCCTTTGTCTTCCACGCTGGCTCGCTTGATGTGAGGGATGTTCCTGCATTAGTCAATCATTGATACTATTCCCCCCTGTGAGGGACAATGTGAGAAGACGAAAATATTTTCACTACAAGATGTGTCAATACTCAAGAATTAATTCTTTGGTATGATTGATATATCTTCTTGGCTATTGAGGACCATTTCCCAGAAGTGATCCACCCATAGTGATTCTTTACTCTTGTAGATTTTTTGTGTTTGGAACATCTGTCGAAAGGATGATTATGCTTTCCACAATGCTCACAAGGATGAAGATCAAAACATTGATCTTCCATGTGGCGAACTCAATGACAATGTTAGCATTTAAGAATCTTCTCTTGAAATGGACCTAGTGAATATGAACTTTCTTGAAGCAATCCAACACTTTGGAACAAGATTGGTTTGGTGTAATCTAGAATATGAAAGGTAACTTCCTTTTCATATCCAATACATGTTTTGTGCTTATTGCCTCTAATATATTCCCAAGGTCTAATGATTGGCTTGGAAATAGAAATTTGAACTTGTTCATGCACAACTTCATCTTCATCTGCACTTGTATATAAATTTGGCTCACTGAGTTTCTCTTGCACTGGTTGTTGATCTAAATCATCATCATCATCATCATTGAAAAGAGGGTTGTTCTAAACAAGGACTAGTTCAGAATGTTGAAGATTCTTTCATTGAAGTTCATCATGAAGAAGATGAGTTTGAATTTGAAGTGATTCTATTTTTCCTTGTGAAACTTGCGAAGAAGTTAGAATAGATGGAAGAATTTCTTTGTTAGTTGTGGCCATATTGTTAATAGTAGAGTGTATTAGAGTATTTAGTAACTCTAATAGTTTATCAATTCAATCCATTTAAAGACTAAAATAGACCTCAAAGGGTTTCTTGCAACTCTACCCTTTAACAATCATATTCTACAATTCAAAATAAGCAAATGAAGGGTGTATTCTTCTACCAAAAATGCACTTGTTTATAATGTAATTCAAATTGATTTCACAAGTAAACTTACAAAAATATTGTTTTCAAGTTATCATTGTTATTGTGAACACATCGTTGATGATTTGAATATTTTGGTCTCTATGATAAAGAAGCCATGGTGACCAATTTACCACAACACGAAGTGAAGCTCTTCAATCGCTGGACCTTTGCGTATGTAGAGGTACTATGGCAATGTTGAGAATCTTTAGTGCCTAAAACTTTGTGTTTCCCTTTTCATGAGTGGGATGATCTTAAAGCTCATATACACCTCAGGTTCCAAACATAACTAATAAAAAACAATACTTTTACAGGAAGCCTATTCACTAACCTATGATTTTAACAAAGTTGAATGCTCTAGAGAACATGCCAAACGATAAACTAGAGAGGAAAATAAAAATGTAGAAACAATCTTTAAATCTAAGAACAAATGCATACGTAGGTGTCATGGTACTGGTAATCATATTTCTCTTTATTAATGTAATATGGCATGCAGATTAATCTTGACTAATAGGATGGCATGCATGTTTAGAGTACTAGTAGTGTTGTATTCTCTACTCTCCTGAAACATCAAATTTTCCTTCTGACAGTCCAATGTTGTCATCAATATGTCTTATTCTAAAGATATTTGGAGCTCTTGGGTTTTGAACCGATAATGTAACACACCCAACCCCCTAAGTATCCTTTTAATGGATGGAACATTAAAATTTTCACTTTCCTCGACTATCTCAAAACCTCTTCCCGAGCATACCATCATCTTCTGCTCACCGAGAGCTTTCCAATGACTGTAACTATGCTCAAATTCAAGTTCAGGTTCAAAATTTATAGCCTCTCAAAGTTTGTGTCTCTTCATTGGTCAATGAAAAAATTACTACCATGTGGTATCCATGATCCAGGTGGATATCGGTGGCCACCCACCTTTTCCAACTGGCTCAAAACAGTTTTTTAGCAATTTTGGTAATATACTATTTTTAGCAGTTTTTAACTTCTGGGGCCATTTTGAGGGCTTAAATGACGTTTTTTGAGGATCGATATTCTCAATAACAGTCGAAGGCTCTTATTGATCCCCTGAAATGAATCTCCTCGACAATACCTTTCCAACAAGATATCATGTGCCCCAAATAGAGATCGTATGCAAAAGTTACGACCCTAGGAAGTTGATGTACTAACTTACCCAAACAGGGCCCACATGACTTTTGGCGTTTCATCTCCTAGGTTTAGGTTTTTTGGATGTCTAGGTTTTGTGACATTCTGGTTTATTGTAAAAAATTCCTTCAGAGCCTCATTGTAATCACCTTCTTGCGAATGAGCATAGTCATCACATCTCTTCTCAGAGATAAGCCGCCACCGTTCTAGCAAGCTTGTTTTCCGCTGCATTTTACAGTTTTAACTTATTTCCTTATTGAATAGAAAATAAATTTTACTATATCTCTGTTATTTTGTGTTAAACATGTTTTATTAATCTGTATTCATTTCATTCTGCTCATAAAATTTGGATCAGTGGTATCAGAGCGCGATCTGCTCTTTGTCGTCTTAATGCATGTCCCCAACGAGGTCAGGGTATAAAGAATTGGATCTTGAGCTTGTTTCTCTTGAGAAAAATCTCTCACATGCCCAAAAGACCTCTCATGGCAGGAGAAAATAAATGTGATGGGACAGGAGATCCTTTCAAAATGTTGCTTGAGGAATCCCTCACACAACAGAGGAACAAGATGATGGATAGTATCGCACAAATCCTTCAACGACTACCAACAGGCGACACATCTTCCTCGAGCAGAGGTGTCACCCTCTTCAAGGTACAAATAAACTTCGATATTCCTATATTTTAAGGTCATATAGACACAGATGTTGTAGACAAGTGGTTGAATCTACTAGAAGGGTATTTTTCTGTTCATAACTTTTTGAATAGAGAAAAGATTACTTTTGCGCTCCTCAAAGCTATTTCCCATGTCAAAGATTGGTGGGAAACTTTCTATGAGAAAAATGAAATAGAGGAACCCTCATTATTTATAGTCACAGCCACCTAGGAATCATTCAGGGATGCTATTAAGGAACAATATTACCCTGTCAGAAGTTATGACGACTTGTATACCAAATGGACCACATTGCGGCAAGAAAGAGACCGAGTAGTGCGAAAGTTCACAAATATCTTCCATACCTTGCACACCAAGTTGGGTATCAAATATTAGGAGTGACATCTAGTGCTCAAGTATCGCGGTGCTCTGCATAGATACATATAGAACGAAATGGAATTTCTAGACATCTCGTCCTTGGGCGCGACCTACCGATATGTTGTCAAAATCGAGCATAAGCTCAAACAAAAGACGTGGAAATTTGGGCCTAGGAACCCCTCACAGAAAAATCTTGGAAAGGGCGGCCCAAACTCACATAACAAAGGAAAGAGAAAATATGGACAATATCAAGACAACCAATCCAAGCCATAAGCAAATAAGGATACCAAAAAAACAAACAAAGATACCGGGAAGTGGTGTGACTTCCATAAGATCCCTTGGCATAACACTGTTGATTGTCGCTCAAAGAATTCGTTGGTGGCTGAAGTGAAAGTTGAGTCAGAACTAGAAAGGGGAAGACGAATCATTGACGTGGAACCCAGTTCCACCATTTCTACCACCAAGCTCCATCTTGGTGAATCAGACGAGCCAGAAGAAGGTGAACACCTCTTCCATTCACAGATGTGGGTGAAAGGTAGCCCACTGCACTTCATCGTTGATAGCAGTAGCCAGAAGAACCTCATCTCAGCAGAGGTCATGTAGTGAATGGACCTACCGACAATGTTGCACCCACAACCCTAAACCATTGGATGGATTCTCCAAGGAATATATCTTCGCGTCAGCCAACAATGTCGACTGTCATACAACATCAAGCCCTTCAAAGACGAGGTATTGTGTGATGTTGCTCCTCTATAAGTTTGTAATATTTTTTTGGGCCAAACTTATTAATGAAAACATCTTCCTGTATATGAGTCTAGGAATCATAGTGTTATTATTACTTTGAATAGGAAATTATACATGATACCCGAGGCAGTCCCTCCTAGTGCTATTTCCTTGATCTCCTCCAAGCAATGAAGGAAGGTCATCTCTCGGACCGGGAAATTTTTCTTCTTCATGTTTCACTCTGAGAGTGAGTGAAAGATCATAGCTGCATTGATGCAGGAGCATCACTATCAAATCCAGAAAGGCAGGCGTGGAAGCGAAGTCGACACCTTAGCACATTGAAAGAACCAAAGTTGAATCTTAACCAACTTGGTAGCGGTGTAGAGTTTTGAATTTTGTGTTAATTAAATTAGAGTGTGTATAGTCAGACCACCATTTGAAAGGACAGAACAATTGTAAATCCTTTACACGACTGTAATATATTACAGGTGTAGGATAATTTCTTGATTAGTCATTAGGTTACATGTAATCAAGCTAGGTAGGTAACCACCAAGGTTGAATGTGATAAGATTTAGATAGGAGGAAGAAGAGCGAGGAGGCTCTGGGTCCTTAGACAAGTTTTTCATTGTGTTTTCTATGTTTGCAAGAGATAGTGACTGTAATGATGTTTTTTTCTTTGAAATGAATAGAACATAGAAACTTGATTCAATTGTACAGTGTTGATACTGTTTGACTGTTATTATGTATTTTGTGAATGTATGAGGTTCATGGAGAATGAATAATTGAATAAGTCTCTAAGTATTTCTCTTTTGTAAGTTATGCAAGGAATGCATACTGAGCGCAAGGAGTGTGTGTGAAGGAGTATTTTCAACTCAAAGTTTAGAAGAGATAGCGGGGCATTTTCATATGCAGAGTGTGCATATTGAGTGCAAGGAGTATGCATAGAGGAAAACTCATTGTAAGTTTGAAGGCTCAGGAAGTTGAGCGTAGAGTATGCCAGGAGGGCATCAGAAAGTCTTTGGAAAAGATGTAGAGTGCAAGTGTGTGCCAGGGTGAGGTTTAAATTTCATTTGCCAAAAGCTCAGGAGGAGTAGTGCTTCTAAGATTTGAAAGTAAACACTTAGAAAATTTCTAAGTTTTGAAGAGTTGAAGAGTTCAAAGGTCGAGCACAGAAATTGAAAGTTCAAAGGAAGAACAAGTATGGAGAATTGAGTGGGAGAAATCCTTCATAGTGAAGTTCGTGAAATCCAAAATCGCGAAACGATTGTGGTCGTTCGTTGAGGCAGAACACATGGCGACAGAGCAATGTTTCGCCGATTCATAAATTGGGGAGTTGGAGGTAAGCTCTGTGAAAACTTGCGAAAAGAGAAATCGTGATTTAATCATAGCCGTTGAAACTATGGAAGGTTGTGAACCATTGATTCGACGTAAGAAAAGTTTAAAGAATTCACAATTTCGGGTATCAGAGGAAGGGAGATGAGCAACCTTTCAATAGCCGAAATGCGAAGTTATGATTTGCAAAGAATTGATCTGGATCATTGAGTCATGGGAAGTCTCAGACTGTCGATCTGAGGTGATAGATTTTGGGAGTTTGGGAGTTTGAAATATGGAGATTCAGGTTGACTCATATACCTGACATGTGAAATTGTGATGTGCCTTTTTGGATAGGCATGTGGTCACAACGGGTGGTCACATGGAGGAAACTTTACACCTGGTGTTAGTTCACGTGGGTGAGGTTTCGCTAAAGGACCTTTGAATTTGTATTGTAAAGGTTCCAGCAGGGAATTGTAGATCTAGTCGAGCTCGAGAGGTCGAAATATCTAAGACTGGGAGGTCACGCAACCCTTGGAGAGAAGGGGGGTCTGCACCGAGTGGTATCTGAGCCTGAAAAAGCTCGAAGTTATATTTAGTGTGTTAGGAACAATTGAAGCGATGTCATCGAGGGTATGGATAGGACCACCTATAGAAAATGATGTTGTAGGAAGATAAATGAGAGAGATTCTCGCAAGGTTAGAAGCAATGGAAGAAATGAAAATAAGGACACGTGTCACTGAAGATGTTAGTGATGCAAAAAGTGAAGAAATAGAAGTTGAAGAACCTACAGGGGAACATGTGGTTGAAGAAGTCTTATTGAAAAATGTTGTGAAGTTGGGGGCTAGAGAAAATATGGACGTCCCAATGTATGAAGGTAATTTGGATGCCGAAGAGCTATTGGACTGGATAAGTTCCATGGATAAGTATTTCAACTATGAAGATGTCGATGAAGGAAGGAAGGTGAGACATGCTATCACCAAATTAAAAGGACATGCAACATTGTGGTGGGATGAACTGCAGGCAGAGAGAAGGAGAAAAGGAAAACAAAAGATAAAGAATTGGGATAGGATGGTAGCCAAACTGAAGGCTAAATTCATACCTAAGTATTACTAGATAAATATTTTCAGAAAGTTCCATAACCCGAGACAGAGGGGTATGACAGTGAGAGAGTATACAAAAGAATTCTATAGGCTGAATATTAGGACTGGAAAAAGAGAAAAGAATGATGAAAAAGTTTCCAGGTATATAAATGGATTAAGGTATGAAATTCGGGATGAGATCAACATGATGACTGTGAGGATAGTGGAAGATTCTTATCATATTGCACTGAAGGCAGAAGAAAATTTGGCCAGAAACCGGAGTCAGCAAAGCAGAAGCAGAGGCTCAAATAGAGGTAAGGGAATTGTCTATGATAAGGCACCAAAAACCAAGGATGAGATTGAGAAATCATATGGTCACTTTGAAATAGGAGGAAGTTCTCGAAGAAGACTGTTTGGTGGGAGAAATTATTTTCCTCGAGGAAGAGGAAGAGATAGAGGAGGTGGAGTTAAATGTTATTCTTGTGGAAAGCCAAGACACATGTCTTGGGAATGGCCCGAGAGGAATAAAGAAGGAGGAGGATAATCACACATTTCTGAAGCTCAGAAGAATGTGGAAGCAGAAGAAGAAGAAGAAGAACAAGGACAAAACCTTATGATGAGGAAAGTTCTTCTAAAGCTAGAGAAGGAAATAGAAGGCTTGGTTCAATGAACGGGTTTGTTCAGGACTGATTGTAAGACAAAGGACAAAGTTTGCAAAATGATTATAGACAGTGGGAGCACTAATAATTTAGTATCCACAAAAATGGTGGAAAAGATGGAGCTGGAGACAAATGCACACCCAAGCCCATAGAAAGTTTCGTGGCTACAGAAAGGACATCAAGTAATGGTAAGTCAACAATGCAAAGTTGAATTTAAAATAGGAGGCTATAAAGATGAGATTTTGTGTGATGTAATTCCCATGGATGTTTGTCATATTTTTTTGGGAAGATCATGGCAGTTTTATAGGAATGTCATTCATGATGGGAGAAAAAATACTTACACTCTAGAGAAAAATGGTAGAACTCACATGTTACTACCAATATAAGAGAAGAAAGGAAAGGAAGAAGCCAACATAAGAATACTTCTCATCAGTGGGAAGGAACTCTTGAAGGAGATTAAGAAAGATAAAGAAATGCAATTTATTGTAGTAAGGAAGCCAAGAGTTATCCTTACCAATATTTCTATGAATGATTTTCCTGAAGTAATCCAAGAATTGTTAGAGAGTTTTGCTAACATAGTAGTGGATGTGTTGCCTCACTCATTACCACCCATTAGGAGTATTAGTCACCATATTGACTTGATTCCAGGAGCTAGTTTACTAAATAAAGCAACGTATAGGCTGACACCTCGAGAGAATGAAGAAGTTAAGAATCAAGTTCATGAGTTGTTGGATAAAGGTTTAGTCAAGGGAATTCTAATCCCATGTGAAGTGCCAACTATATTGAGTCCAAAGAAGGATGGGGGATGGAGAATGTGTACAGATTCCAGAGCCATCAACAAGATAACCATCAGGTATAGATTTCCTTTACCCAAGATGGATGATTTGATGGATTGTTTGAGTGGAGCAAGCTATTTTTAAAAAATAGACTTGAAGAGTGGATATCATCATATAAGAATGAGAGAGGGAGATGAATGGAAGACAACATTCAAGACAAATGAAGGTTTGTTTGAATGGCTAGTCATGCCATTTGGATTGACAAATGCACCAAGCACATTTATGAGATTGATGAATGAAGTACTGAAGGAATTCATAGGTAAATTTTTCATTGTATATCTAGATGATATATTAGTTTTCAACAAAACAGAGGAAGAACATTTAAATCACTTGACATTAGTGATGAGGAGATTGCAACAAGAAAAGTTGTTAATAAACTTGAAAAAAAGTTCTTTTATGAAGACATAACTCATATATTTGGGTTTTGTGATCTCTTCAAATGAATTGAAGATGGATCCAGAGAAGGTGAGAGCAATCAAAGAATGGTCATCACCAAGGAGCATATTTTAGGTGAGAAGTTTCCATGGGTTAGCAAGTTTTTATAGAAATTTTATCAGAAATTTTAGTGGTATATGTGCACCCATGATGGATTCTATTAAGAATAAACACAAATATTTTAATTGGACAAAGGAGGCTAAGAAAAGATTCAAGGTGTTGAAAATGAAGATAACAGAACAACCAATTTTGGTTTTACCCGATTTTGGAAAAAAAAATTAGATGAGGTGTGATGCAAGTGGAATAGCCATTGGAGCAGTTTTGAGTCAAGATAATAGGCCAGTTGCTTATTTTAGTGAAAATTTGAATGACGCTAAGGAAAAATATTCTACATATGAGAAGGAGTTTTATGCAGTTATTCAAGCTTTAAGGAAATGGATACATTATTTAATTCCAAAAGAGTTTGTCTTGTATAGTGATAATCAAGCTTTGCAATTTATTACTAGGCAAGAGAAGTTGAATTAGAGGCATGCTAAGTGGGTAGAATTCATGCAGAATTTTACTTTTGTCATTAAACATATTTTTGGAAGTGATAATAAAGTTGCAGATTCTTTGAGCAGGAGAAATTTAGTTGTACAGGAATTCCAAGTGAATACCTTAGGATTTGAGAACCTTAAGGAAATGTATCAAGAAGATCCAGATTTTAAGGAGGCTTATGAAGCATATGAAAATCCTTTGTTGAGGGATAACAACTGATGGGAATAATCCTTGATCTAGGATGGATTGTTGTTTAAAGGAAGCCAATTGTGCATACCAAGATGCTCAATGAGGGATAATTTGTTGAAATAAAAACATAGTGGAGGTCTAGCAGGAGCATTGATATCACATCAAAAGGAAGTGGAGGTGGAAGCGAAGTCGACACCTCAACGCATCGAAGGAGACAAAACCAACCTTAAACAACTTGGTAGCGACGTGGAGATATTTTTTATTTTTTCGTTAACTTAATTTAGTTGTCTATGAAGTTGGGCCACCGTTTGAAAGGACAAAACAATTGTAAATCCTTTTACATGACTGTAATATATTACAGGTGTAGGATAATTGCTTGATTAGTCATTAGGTTACAGTAATCAATCTAGATAGGTAACCTCCAAGGTAGAATGTGATAAGATTTAGATAGGAGGAATAAGAGCGAGGAGGCTCTGGGTCCTTAGACAAGTTTTTCGTTGTGTTTTCTATGTCTGTAGGAGATAGTGACTGTAATCATGTTTTTTTCTTTGAAATAAATAGAATAGGGAAAATTAATTCAATTGTACAATGTTGATACTGCTTGACGATTACTATGTATTTTGTGAATGTATGAGGTTCATGGAGAATGAATAATTGAATAAGTCTCTAAGTATTTCTCTTCTCTAAGTTATGCAAGGAGTGCATACTGAGCGCAAGGAGTGCGTGTGAGGGAGTATTTTCGACTTGAAGTTCAAAAGAGATAGTGGGGGACTTTTGTATGCAGAGTGTGCATATTGAGCACAAGGAGTGTGTGTAGAGGCAAACTCGTTGTAAGTTTGAAGGATCAGGAAGTTGAGCGTAGAGTATGCAAGGAGGGAATCATAAATTCTTTTGAAAATATGAAAATTTCAAGTGTGTGCCCGGGAGAGGTTTAAATTTCATTTGCCAAAAGCTCAGGAGGAGTAGTGTTTCTAAGATTCAAAAGGAAACACTTAGAAAATTTCTAAGTTTTAAAGAGTTGAAGCGTTCAAAGGTGGAGCGCAGAAATTGAAAGTTCGAAGGAAGAAAAAGTATGGAGGATTAAGAGGGAGAAATACTTCAGAGTGAAGTTCGAAAAATCCAAAATCGTGAAATGATCATGGCCATTCATTGAGGCAGAACATGTGGCAATAGATCAATGTTTCAGTGATTTGTAAATTGGGGAGTTGGAGGTAGGCACTGTGAAAACTCGTGAAAAGAGAAATCATGATTTAATCATAGCCATTGAAACCATGGAAGGTTGTGAACCATTGATTCAACATAAGCAGAGTTCAAATAATTCACAATTTCGGGTATCAGAGGAAGGGAGATGAGCAACCTTTCAATAGCCGAAACATGAAGTATTGATTTGCAAAGAATTGATCTGGACCGTTGAGTCACGAGAAGTCTTAGACCGTTGATATGAGGTGATAGATTTCAAGAGTTTGGGAGTTTGAAAGATGGAGAGTCGGGTTGAATCATATACCCGACACACGAAATCACGACGCGCCTTTTCGGATAGGCATGTGGTCACAATGAGTGGTCACATGGAGGAAACTGTATGCCTGATGTTAGTTTGCACGGGTGAGGTTTCACTAAAGGACCCGTGAATTTGTATTGTAAAGGTTCCAATAGGGAGTCATAGAGCTAGTCTAGCTTAGGAGGTCAAAATATCCTAGACCGAGAGGTCACACAACCCTTGGAGAGAAGGGGGGTCTGCACCAAATGGGCGTAGAATCAAGATGATATTGTTTTAACTCAGAAAACTGGATTGGTATGCACATGCAGGTGAGGTCTTAGTTAAATTCAGTCAATAAGTTGAAGTGAGGGTTAATAGAGGGAAGACTTTGGTGAGGAGAGTGTAGAGGTATGACGTAGACATCATGTCTTCCAACAACCTAAGGAGGAAAAACTTAAAATACAAGATCCTCTTGGATTCAAAACTTCAGGAAACTGAAGAACATAAATAACAACACTGAAATCAAACATACATTACAATACAATCAAAACAATCCATGTGAATCCTTCAATCATGGACACTTCAGTATCAAAGGAAAATAGGATGAAAAAGAAGTTGAATTTCATTAAACAAGAAGTCTCAGATCAAAATACATAACCAGAGAACCAGAGTTCTTCATCAAAAGTTTAGAATACCAGGGCACTGTTCAACCATCGACCTTAACAAAATATCAAAACTTCCTATATATACTAGAAATTTTGCAACCACCAGGAATGTGATTGTACCCCCACATTCAAAGTTTCTAGTCAGTGCTTGATCTGTCATATTGTGCAGGCCTCCTCATGTCAGATGCGAGCCAGGCGTAGTTATGTGCTTTACAAGAAAATATGTCCATAAGGAAGCTTCAGATGGATAGTCCACCTTCATGACTTCTCTCTGGATGTTTTCCATTTATGGTGTGAGATGAGGTCTCAAATTCCACCCCCATCTTCAATAAATATCTTCATTGGGATAAGGATGGGGCCTGACAACCATGAATGCGGTGCCCACGAATTCTTTGAGTCAATCCTGATGCTTCGAGGCCTTGCAAGTCTTCTTCTATGACCAATACGGATGCTTTCAGTCTTTGGAAGAGCTCCTCTCCATCACTCCATATTGAATGTTACCTAAGGCCATGACCCCACACAATTGTGCAATTACGGGCACAACCAAGGGTGGTTTGAAATAAAACTGCTTCTGTCCCCACAATTCACCATGAACCGGCATGCATCCCTTTCTAAAAACCACAGTTTCGATTGCGGCCCGCCCTTAAAATTTTAAAATGTGTGCACCTTCCGACCTTGCAATGGAGCGTGACCATTGATCTTGTGATTTGAGATGAGGCTTCCTAATCAACGACCCAGCTCTGGCAGTTTAGATCGACGGATCAGATCTTCCCTCTTCGAATCAACAACTGAGATCTGCTTCACGAATCGCCCTTCAGGAATTTCAATTCTCAAACCACATTTCCCTATAAGAAAAACCTCTAGAGCTAAGGATCTGATGATGCATGGAATTCTATATTTGAATGTCCAAGATCCACTTTGGGTCTCCGAGACTTTGGGACTTCTAATAACTTCTCATTTTAAATATCTCGAAGCTCATTTCCCCAAATGCTTGGATCAAGTACCACCTGTCCCCTTTAAAATCAACGTCTTGCATTCACATCATGGTCTTTTTCTTTGGCGTTATACTTTGCACAACTTTTAATATTCTGAATGCCCATGAGACGCTAATATGAACTCCACATGGAATTCCCACCGTTGAAATATGAACCTACCTTTTTTCTCTATTCGAGTACAGAATAGACTGCTCTGAGTGTCCCTCTTTGAGATCGCGGCTGCAGCCTATGTAAAAAAAGGCTTGGACGAATGGATAGGGGCTAGGAAAATAGGGAGACCGCAACACTTTAAACACAGAGGGGGGAAAACAAAAACAATTTTACAAGACGAAGGGGAAAAAACTTAAGAATTGGTCTGCGAAAGGAGAGAGAGAGGGAAAAACACAGACTTAGGTAGAAACCACAAACCCACAGGACTCTGACAATTTTGTGTGTTAACATTTGGCTCCATAGGGGATGGCATGCTTCTTGTGAGCTTCCAAGAACAAGTAGTTACAGTGCCTTAGTTGTTGGGTTATGGAGTCATGCTCAAAAAACTTCCTGCTGAGGATTACAGGTTGGTAATTACTCTAAACAAAAGAAAATACATGGGCTCCATAGGAGCTTATTTATATACAATCCTAGGCTACTTATTTTTTACACAGTTCTAGGTGAAAGTGAACTTCCACCATATTCATTCAAGTGGCTTCCTAATTGGAAGATCATTACTCTGTCAGGGACTAATAACGGATAATGTAACCGTGACAGCAGAACGATTACATCCTTCAAATTTCATCCACATGAAAATGGTGGGATAAGACTTGGAGGCTTCAAATCATGGAGGAAAAGAAACTCCATATATTCCCCTACAGGATCATATAATGAGTGATAAAACACACTAGGCTAGTGGCAAAAAACATGCTTTGTCCTACAGATGTTCACACACGGCTGAATGTCTCTGGCAAGCGCAGGTGAGTGAATGGCTGATGTAGTCTCTATGATCCCAAATGATGGGTGCTCACTCACAGGCTCAAGGTAGGATATAAACTGCTCATTTGGCTCTCCCTCTTATTCTTCATGGCTCTCCCAAGGGTCAGAGTCATAATCTTCATAAACATGACCCATGGGAAAGCTTTGCTCTTGGTCTTTTGCAGGCCCAAGATAGTTGATTTCCACACAATGTTTTTCCTTAATTTGTAAAGGAAAAGGCTATGTTGCATGCTCTTGGAAATCCTTCATGTCCATCTTAGAATCTGATTCACAGCTGTCATACATAGGCTGGATGCTCCCCGAGTCATCAAAATATGATGCAGGGATCTGCTGCTCTTCATCTGAATACATGACTATTTCTTCATTTAAATATGAGACAATAGGTGCATCAGGGGTAGAATATGATTCCTCTATGGATATACAATCCTCAAAATCACCATCATGAGAAGGGTTGCTAATAACATATTCTCCTAGGACCGAAATATCCTCTGCATCTCCTTCATAAGAGAAACAAGAACGATCTGCCTCCAATTTTTCTATTTTTGCAGAAAGTGCTTGTACCAGTTTCACCAACTCATCCAGGGTATAACCCTCCTCCTCACAACTTCCTTCCTCACAACTTTCATCCTCACAACTTTGATTTGAAACAATCATACCTTGAACACAATCTTTAAATTCTTCACAACAATTATGACAAATTAACTTAGAATAATAAATATTTTGACAGTGCCTATTGGAAGCTGCATGAAATTCTCCCAAGGAGGAGATGCTAGCAAGGGGTAAGGAGTGATACCATTGACGAGCATATCCTACTAATGAGAACATGAACATATTTAATAATACATCCTCATGATGTATCTCCCACTGGTGCATGAGTTCATGAAACTCACGGAGATGTTGGGCAGGGTTGTCATCTTTATGTTCTTTAAATATGGGCAAAAAATCAACCCACTCATCGATAGTAGGAACAACGTTGGGAAACCCAGGAACAACAAATAATTTATAAGGAGAAAACCTTCGAGCCATAATTGTGTCCATTTCAAACTAGTGGAGTCGCCAATCGATCCTTTAACCATGGAGTTGCCAGGTGAATGATATGCCGTATGAGTGTGTCTGGTCTTTTTTCACCATCAAAAACCAGATCTGATCATTGTGTTCTTTTAGGGGGCTTCAGGTGTAGCCATATGGAAGCCACACTGAAATAGTGGAGTCGAGACAGTGGATTCACCAGGTGCAAGGACAATATTCAATGGTTCTGATATCCGATGTACCTTCAGAATCAGAAGCTCATTGTCGTTCTATCCCAGGGAAAGGTCTTCAATTCGTTCCCCAACAACGATGCTAGAAATTTTAGCATTAGAATTCACCTCTAGATTGCATTGGAGGTAAGCCCAGTACCCATCAGAGTTTTGTGTCATGGGTTGGTTTTAAAGAGGTCAAATGGGCGCAGACTCAAGATGATATTGTTTTGACTCAGAAAACTGGACTGGTATGCACATGCAAGTGAGGTCTTAATTAACTTTAGTCAGTAAGTTGGAGTAAGGGTGAATAAAGGGAGTACTTTGGTGAGCAGAGTGTAGAGTTCTGTTGTAGACATCAGGTCTTCCAGTAGCCTAAGGAGGAAAAGATTCAAATATAATATCCTCTTGGATTCAAAACTTCAGAAAACTGAAGAACATAAATAACAAAACTGCAATCAAACATACATTACAATACAATCAAAACAATCCATGTGAATCCTTCAATCATGGACACTTTAGTATCAGAGGCAAATAGGATGAAAAAGAAGATGAATTTCATTAAACAAGAAGTCTTAGATCAAAATACATAACCAGAGAACCAAAGTTCTTCATCAAAGTTTACAATACAGGAACACTGCTCAACCATCGACCTTAACAAAATATCAAAACTGCCTATATATACTAGAAATACTGCAACCACCAAGAATGTGATCAGACCCCCGCATTCAAATTTTCCAGTTGGCACCTGCTCTATCAGATTCTGCAGGCCTCCTCATGTCATATGCGAGCCAAGCGCAGTTATGTGATTTATAGGAAAATCTATCCATAAGGAAGCTTTAGATGGACAGTCTGCCTTCACAACCGCTCTTTGCATGTTTTCCATTTATGGGGTGAGACGAGGTCTCAACTGCCTCCCCCATATTCAATAACTACCTTCATCGGGATTAGGATGAGGCCTGACACCCATGAATGTTTCAAGTGTGTTAATGGATAAATTTGTGAGTGCGGACACAGACCAATCTCCCTAGATCCACCTAGATCTAGAACAAAGCAAGACATAATACTACTCTTTCCCTAGATCTAGATTATTGAACGAACTAAGAGAAATGGATAGTGTACATACCTTATGAACACTCTCCTTAAATCTCTATTGTTCCTTGATCCGCTTCGATGCTCTTGTGTCGTCCAATCACAACAGTACAAACCAATCGAAGTACAAGCAAATTAATGTATTCAATACCTAGTCTATACATGTGATCAAGGAATCATGTAATAA
>JZKD02S2110226.1:113704-141541 GCA_000966675.3 Picea glauca
TAGTTACTTGGATAGAGAATGATCCCAAGATATCTGGAAAGTCAGTATTTTGCCAACCATTCGAAAGCCAACTCATCCTTCTAGAAGATTCTTTCTAGAAGAATCGAGAACTTATACATTTTCCTTCTTTAGAAACATGCCCGCACCCTGACTTTGAGTGCAGTGCGAGAAGTTCACAGTCAAGCTGAAGGCAACCTGCGGAAATTAAGGATTCTCGCAGGAGAGTATATATGCAGCCTGCGAACTATCTTTTAAACTAAGCTTTCTGGAAACTGACAAGTGTAACCTTTCTCATGAAAATGTTCTTAATAAAGAGTTTGATTTTCTATTATCATGACACTATCATGACATCATCCCGATGACCAAAAATGTGGATAACAAGGTGGTGCCCACAACTTCTTTGAGTCAATCTCGATCCCTTGGCAGCTCTAGAAACTTGTTGATATATTCATTTATTGCGAGTGGTCCTAGTTTGAGTTCATAGAACTCCTTAGTCTTATCATCATAATACCTTTCATATAGGTACTTATTCTTGAAGTATTTTTCAAATTCTCCCCAAGAAAACTCCTTCTCACGAATTCCCTTCACATTTCTAAGGTCCTCCCATTAGATAAAGACCTTTCCATTCAAGTTAAATATTGTTATTCAGGCCTTCAATTTTTCAGAGTAGTCACAAATGCTGAAGTAGTTCTTCATACCAAGTATCCAATCTTTTGCTTCTTCCACTTTCTTGATTTCCCCATCAAAAGTGGGTGGCTTGGCTTTCTTAAATTCTTCAGGGTCATTGCCCTTGGAATGCTTCCTCCTCTTTCTTTTACTCCGAGGATGTGAATTGTTCTCACTGCTGGATAGTTACTTAGAGCCTTCTTCCCCCTCACTAGAGGATTCTTCATATGAGTTTTTGATCTTGGCATGCCTCTTGGCTCCATTTTGGGCCTTCTTGGGAGTGTTTCTTCTTGCATTTCTACTTTCAAGAGCATGCCTTTATATCTTATGTGGAATTTGGATTTTCTCATACTGATGTTCGTCTACATTATTGGATACTGGTCCATGTTGCAACTGTCTTTGTATATCTAATAGGATTTGAAACAAAACTGCATTTATTTTAGTTTGCTTTTCTTGTTCTTTCATAAGTCTATCCTTATCATCCTTAAATATTTGTATCTCTTCCATGATACTTCTCACAGTCTTAGCTAGATTAGGAGGGGATTCTACCACTCTCCTTTTATCAGAATCTTCTTCTCTGTTGTGAGAGCCTTCTCCCATCTCATGATGTGTCACCATTATTTATGCTTACACCTTTTCCTTGTTGTCTATTGATTGTTTAAGTGCTGATAACAATTTGTTTTACCGCATATAGAGTAAAATTCTATAAGATGAAATCAAATTTATTTATTAGATATAGAAACATCATTCAGTTCAGGTTTAAAACATGTAAAAACAACACATTTATTCTATTCATGTTATGAATTCCTTGTTTTCATTCATGTAACAATATATGGTTTATCGAATGCAATGTCGTGATAAAGTCGACACCTCGAAGGGTTGATACTTCTCAAACATCATTCTAAGTGTTATAGATTGATGATATTTGGATGTTATTTTTTTACCCAGTGTAGAATTTGTTGAATTCCATATGCTAGGTAAAATGGTGACTCATGTACCATTAGATCAAAATATCGACCAAGATCCACTATTGGATCATGGCATTCATGATCAAATCATCGATGAGGTAAGGTATAATTGTGATCATTGATCATGATCAGATCAATGATCCACATTGTTGTGTATCACGGAAATAATCATGGATCACATGTAAGGATCAACAGTTCATATCAAAAGGCGCACACTTAAGTTACACAAAAGTTAACATGGAGTTACCTCATGCTAGTGGTATCATAAAACCCACTAAGGGACATGTGGTGGTCACTAAAGCTACAAAAATACTCTTGAGGGTAGTTTTCTTGCTACCTCTCAACTTCCCTCTATACTGAGGAGAAATACCACTTGGTAACAAGTATTAAATTTCTCAAAGGAGTAAGCGCTTGATTTTATGGGAAAGAGACTAGCGCCTTGGCTATAGTATTGGGAAATCAACCTTTTTGGTCATCCGATGGGGTAGGGTAGGCTTCCCTCTCCCTTAAAAGTTCTATAATAAAATTTATTCGACTCTTTCATGAGCCCAAACAGGCTGAGTGTTGTAGCTTGTCTCTGATACCACTCTGTAACACACCCAACCCCCTAAGTATCCTTTTAAGGGATGGGAAATTAAAATTTTCTCTTTCCTTGACTATCTCAAAACCTCTTCCTGAGTGTACCATCATCTTCTTCTCGTTGATAGATTTCCAATGATCGTAACTGTGCTCAAATCTGAGTTTAGTTTCAAAAGTTATAGCCTCTCAAATTTTCTGGCCCTTCTTTGGTCAACGACCAACTCACTACAATGTGGCATCCACATGCAAAATTATTACTCATGCCAACCAGCATGGCAGTGACACATTATATTCATGGGTCTGATCCTTAGGCCCACCTTTCATCATCATTGGGACTTCATATCCTATAGTTCTCTCCCATTAGAAAAACTTCTGATGTCGATACACCAAAGTGCACTTTCCCCAAATCCTATGAATCACAACTCTTGATCTCTACAGTTCATAGTACATTAGCAATATCAGTTGGCGTGGAGGTAACACCCAACTCCCAAAGTTTACATGGTACATGGATGTGACCCACAAGATATACAATGGAGGTTTAACCTCATCCCTCCATCGATCAATGGTTGTCATTAACCCCGAATCCCATCATCGTTAGAAATTACTCTGTTGTTGGCGACATTTATTGGTCGAACAAGACCTTACCAAATTCCCATATTCCCAACAAATATGCACCTAAATATAATGGTCTACATCTCCTTGTCAAAACTCCAACGAGATCAATGATTATCATTGTCTTTCCTCTCTAGACCCTTTTCAACCAATCAACAGTTGACACCTATCATCTTAGGGACGCTCTGGTATCCTTTCTGGTATGCCATGTCATTCATGATGTCATATTCCTAAGTTATCCTTTAGAAAAGTCTCATGGGAGATCAACAATATATATTCCTTTCTCCCAATGGTATATTGATGTTTCTCGTCGTGTCATCGATTCCTTCGTCATCGTTGACCTTATTGGTCGACACACGAGATTTCCAATCTTTGAACTACGGTGAATGACCCATATCTTCTCAGATTTTCACCTACATATTCCAAATCCTCTTAAAACGTGGCATCATCTCTGTGTGACATGTGTCACCATCGCCACATGAGATGTTGCATTCAAATTTTCCACTGAAGGTTCACCTAAAGGTGCCAAATCACTATGCCACATGGTACCTTCTAGGCTCAACATGTGGTGTCTTCCACCTCATCCTCTTGAGACCTTGACAATGGATCAACGATCTAAAACATATGCTAAGGCCTTATGATATAAGCAAATTGATGAACCAAATATCTTCTCAGAGCTTCTCCGATCTTGGTGGATCAATGATCAGGATTGCATCTCGAATATCCTTTGATATTGGTAGATCAATGGTTAGGATTGTGTCTTAGAGATCCTTTGATCTCACAATATCAATGGCCCAGATATGACCTTAGAGTTTTTTCTATCAGAGAACCTTGTAGAGCTTGAGAAAGATCAATGATTGTTGTTCACTATGACCCTCTCTGATTGACGATTCAGATATTCCCTCAGAGTTCCTTTGTCGGAGTGTCACTCTATAACTTAATTTTATTAATACCCTCCAAAGAATGGTCAGGATATTTTCACAAATATCTAATGGCAGGGATTAAGCCACATGTCCTGACATGTGGCCCTTCCACCTAGTCGTGACACATGGAACTCAAAATCCAACACAAGATCATGCCTAAAAACTCAATTCCACTTGACACATGGCACAATGCCCTTGTGACATGTGGGTAAACCTCTGTATTCCACATGGACCAGTTTCGATTGGTCATGTCATCATTGGGTGTACGATCCTTCTCAAACCAAGAGCTTATGACTCAAAACCAATGACTAGGATCAGATCTTCCTTTCTCCAATCTATGGTCTTGATCATCCCTCAGATTTATTCTTTTAGACTGCATCTCCTCCGGGTCTGCAAATTTCCCTTAATGACGTCCTCTGGAGAAGGACTAATATTTTTTTATCTCGTCATATTGACAACCAAGATCAAATCTCACCCTTTCTCTGATTAATGGTATGGATCTCTCCCCAGAGTCTCCTCATTGGAGCCAATCTCCATGAATTGCTCCAATTGGCACCCTACGATGCACATTGGGGATATATTCTCTCACCAGATCAATGATCAAGATTTAATCTTGTCCCTACTCTGATAGAGGATCCATATCTAACCATCATGCCAAATCAACGATCATGATTCCTCTGAAGAAAAACAAAGGTTTTATCTCAGCTTAATAGTCTGATCTAGGACTTAGCCAATTTTTTCGAGGGTTTTCTCTAGTCCTCCTCAAGTCTTCATAGTTTTCGAGGAATCTCACCTGGGTCCAAGGAATTCCATTTCCTACCTAGGTTGCCTTTGTTTCGTCTTATCCCACGAGGAGTCTTTTGTTGCAGGGATCCAAACATGGAGACACACAGGTGCACACACACACACACACATACATAAATCAATAAACTCACATCATTCACAGTAAGAAAGGATACTGGGTTGTATTTCAACTTAAGATATTACTGAGATTTGAGTTATTTACACACTCGATGACTATATATGTTCATATCCTTCTCATATTCACCATTCACAAAAGATTTTCATAGACATATACTTGCAATTATTTTGAAAGAGACAAAGACTACCTATAGTCAAGAACATAGGAATTTTCAAGAAGATATATTTCATCCAAACATAATGTTATCCCTGGGAAAATATAGATTCAAACTCATAGATCAGATTTTCATATTCATAATCACTATATTGATCATCCAACCATATATGTTTTCAAATCAATACACAAAAACATAAAAATTTACTTACCTACAAATCTGGGAGATGAGGGAAACTACTGAAGGGTATGTCGCTCTCCACCCAACCATAGGCAAGATGCACCAGTTTTTCCTAGAAGTATGCCACCCCCGAGCCAGGTTATGATGTCATAATGGAATATCTCAACGAGATTTATCAGGGTCCTCTGTTCTTTTTTTCTCAAACCAAAGGGTTCTTTCTCTATCTCCCCTTCTCTAGCACTTAGGATTTTTCCTGTCAGTGTGTATGTTTGCCTCTCCTTGCCTCTCTTTCGTGTATTCTTCCCCAACACCTCGTGGGTCATGTCAAAATATTCCCAATGGGTAATTTTTCCCATCCTTTATTGATTATTTGAATGAAACTACCCAACTACCAGATTAACTCGTAATCAAATTTATGGGTTGAGTATAGTTCATGGTCTATGTTATTTTTAATTTGACAGGGTACTACCTGGAAGGGTCATTTCAACCGGTAATAGCTTCCCTCTTGCACCATCCCTCTCATTACATTGTAACCTGTGAAGGAAACCCATTCAAAAGTAGCTCAACATTTCCTTGTTTCATTAATAACAAAATATGCACATTACAAAATTAATCAAAGGTCCATTATCTTTCAATGGTCACATAACAGACTTGTTTATAGTTTTGGTCATGAAAATAATTATATTTATAGATCGGGGGAAATAAGGGTGTTACAAATAATGTTGTGTAGAGATTTGATGACATTTATCACAATGTTAGAGAATCATTAAAACACTTGTCGAGTTGTAACATATATTATAAAATCCAATTTGGTCACATGAATGTTGAGACTCATACAACATTCATGTTCACTAACACAAAGGTCATGTTTTGATACAAAATTTCCCATCAAATGATATGCAAATTTTGATGCTTATGAGTAGGAAAGAATTAATGAGATTCAGATGACTCTGTCCACATGGCTATCTATTTCTTCTCATTCATACAATTTGGAATCTATAGATTCATATCTTCTTGGGTGGCTAATCGTCAGCACCAAGAAGGTTTCACATAAATATTTCCCTTCATATTAAATATGCACAATTTGGTTTCCATTAGATTGAAATGTCCTTTACCCTCTATGTTGATACCATCCCCATAAATAGCTTGATAAATACCAATATAAGTAATTTTAACCGCCAATCCTCAGAGCTAGTGTGAAAAGGAATCTTGCTATTGGAGATTATTTGTTTGAGTTTAGGAAGTGAGGTTTTCGTTTCGACTTTTATTTTCCCCGTGGATGTGAACAAATATTAGGTGGTATTTTTCCTCTTGGAAACTCAATCACAATCATCCTTGATGGTATTAAGCTCCATAATTCATTTCATAAATCCAACAATATCACACTAGAACCAACATTAAAATAATGGGAAACTAAAAACAAAGCCTGATTTTGAAAACAACCATCATAGACAAAAACTTTGGAGGTGAAAAGGAAGTTGGTGAGGGAACTTAGTAGCATTGTCTGAATGCACAGATCAAAGATATTGATGGGAGCTTGGTACATTAATACAATTGGAATCTTGGTATGGTAATAGGAATAAGACTGATGATATAGTGGAAAAAACCCTAAATGAATGGACTCAGATCTGAGCAGACTGGAAAACTAGCAGGAAAAGGGGTGCAGACTAAAAAGTAGATAGAGGGAAGAGAGCCATTTGATATGCACATGGAATTCAAATTCCCAAGTGAATGAGGCATTTTTGGACAGATGAAGGTTGCTCAGATTCTATGTACAAATTCCATAGTCCCTAAGAACTATAGAGCTCTGATACCACTGTTAGAATGCACTAGAATGGATATAAGCATGAAATATTTTTCATTAATATGATACACATATAAATGCATGATTATGACATTTGGATTTATCTTCCAATAGGTCTCTTGGAATCCCAATGATGGTTCCTGTTAGTCCCTAAAGTTGCACTTGACTATGAGAGGGAAATCTAGGGCATCATTCATTTATTGCAAAGTATTTTTAAGGTTTTATGATTTGGTTTTTTAGTAGGGTGGTTGAACATTGGCTCAAGGTTACTACATGACATGACAATCAAGATCAGAACATAGCATATCCCATTGGCTGAATAATAGGCAGACACATAGATGGATTAAACCAATTAAGAAAAAAAAATATGAAGTCTTCAATTTGTCAACTTCACATGAATTATCGTCTCAAAATTTCATAAAGAAACAAGACTATCAACTTGATATCAAAAATTGAAATATTATCTCTACAGTAAAATTTTCACCGTATAATTAACAGTCAAGAATAAAAAAAACATTGCAATCTGAATAATGAATTCAAGCATGAAGAAAGAAATAACAGAGTAGAAAAAAGAGGGTCTAACCATCCATATGCCTTTTCTATTAAGTGTCAAATTGAACATAAATTCCTTTTACAATGAGCTTCACAAAAAGGTCCCCTGGATCTCCAATTTTTTGACCCCTTTGACTTCTCATTCTACAGAGTTTATATAGAAACAATACATAATTATCAAGATCCAAAAGAAATGAATCTGAAAACCTCCTCATATATATTTAGTTTCTTGTTTCAAATAATCAAGGAGAAGATCCAATCTGATCTCCAATTTGAATTGATGAGGTGGCTTGTCAACTGTTGTCCATGAGATTTTTTAGGAAAACAAATCTGGTAAATTCCTGAAAAATAGGGTCCAACAATCTCTTTGTATCTCTTAAATGGTGATAGTTGTGTAAAACCTGAGAGAGGTTTTTGTGAAGGGGTATGTTACCAAATAAAACCGCTTTTGGTTTCAACAAATTAATCTCCATATTTTCTACAACCTTTCTTGAAGAAAAAGACTAAAACTGGTAAAAATAACAGATAATTTCCTATAGCTTTATCAGGAAATTAGGCCTCAAAGATCAATTCGAATATCTTAAAATGTGATTTCTGTGTAAAAACTGAGAGAGGTTTTTGTGAAGGAGAATGTTCCCAACAAAAACCTCTTTTTGTTTCAACAAATTCATCTCCAGCTTTTTTGCAACCTCTCTTGAAGAAAAAGACTAAAACAGGTAAAAATAACAGAGTATTTTCCGTAGCTTTATCAGAAAATTAAGCCTCAAAGATCAATTCGAATATCTTAAAATGTGATTGCTGTGTAAAAACCGAGAGAGGTTTTTGTGAAGGGGCATGTTCCCAACAAAAATCTCTTTTGGTTTCAACAAATTCCTCTCCATGAAAAATAAAACAGGATCAATACCACGCCACCTGCCCTGCTGCTGAATTGGTCTTTTTTATCCTCCGCTTCCAATTCTGTTAGTTTTTCTATCCTCATTATCCAATTTAACTTTCTTCTGGCCATCATAAATTGTTTGGACATATTCTACCTCATGTTCACCATTTCCTCCTTCACTTGGAATTGACTTAATGGCATTGAGTGCACTTGAATGAAGATCACTACTCAATGCCTCTAGTTCTGTCTCTTCAATGTCTTGTCGCATGAGAAGGCCATCATTTACAGGAAGAGAATCAGGTGAAACACCAACTTTTGGTGTTTGGTCGTGATTTTTATTTGTATCGATTTCAACTTTTCTCAGCATGGACTATTTTGAATCTTGGGTACTAGTTAAATTTCTTATTTTCTATGGTTCCTTTGATTTAAGTTGCTCAACAGAGAAATGAGAGACCTTCTGAAAAACAACAATATAAAAGGATCTTGTATCTTGATCATGGGGAATAATCCTCAGACATTGCTCTAAAGGAAGACTGGATACTTCTACCTCTGATTCAACCTTCTCATCCTCTGCATCATTCACATCTAATGGTACTTTTGCCAATTTTGAAATAGTGTTTCCATCGTTGCCATGTTTGCCTGTGTGGCCACGAGCCTTTGAACCTTCACAAGGCATATGATTGTTGATTGATTTTTCTTCCATGTTTTTATCTGAACCATTAGTTACTTTTGGTTCCATTTCAATCTCTGTTTTCTTGCAATCTTGTGTAGCTTCAGGCATACTGTTATCCTTCCAGGATTTACCAGAAAGAAACATACTAGGCACTATTGTAGTCTTCCGGTGTTTATCAACCTGTATATGAGATGTAAGCCACTTGCCTTTATCACAAACCTTCCAACTCTTGAGGCTGGGGTGACGTTTCAACTCAGGAAACTTAGCAGACACATCTAGAAGCTTTATTGATCCCCCACTTTGCCTAAGCACCTCACCAACAACAACTTCATCTTCAACTGGATTCATTGAGGAAGTAGAGTAAACTAATTTCCCTCCAACTTTAAGCAATGCAACACCTCTCATGGCAATTTGAACTTGAAGGCGATGTACCCCATTGCCAATTCCAACATTCCATTTTTTCCAGATATTAGGTGATTTACAAATTGTTCCATCCCCACTACAAGGTACATCACATAATATGCGATCAAAAAGAAACTTTGTTATACTTTCTGCATGGGTGTCTTCATTCATCTCAAGTCTTCCACTACCTTTATCCTCTGTCTCATTTGTTGTTGGTGTCAGCATGCCATTATTTCTGCAACAACAACTTGGAAAGTTTTGTGCTTCATGATTGGTTACCAACAAGTTAGCATTGCACATCCTCTTCGTCTGATGAATGAGAAGATTGCACCATTGAACATCAACATCATTTTCTATGACCATTCCCTTGGGTAGAAACACAAGCTTAGCTGATTTGTGAATCATCTCTAGAAGTTTGAAATGTTTTTGACCCAGGTGTTGCACACATATCAAGAACATAGTGGTGCGACTGTACATCCAAAAAAGGGGTGGCACCATGCTCACATCCTCCTATTGAGTTATGTTCCCAATCTCGTTTTCTTTCTTTAAAAATTCATGAATCCTTTCAAGCATTTGGTTTTTCCTTAGTTGCATGTGAGAGAAATTTAAGTGCCAAGAAAGCTTTGCTGGATACCAGGGTAAAGGCCTAATATGTTCAACCACATTGACACCTACACCCTCAACATTGAGAGATGCCAAAAACTCATTTTCAAGTTGGGATAGAATGACATCAAAAAATTTCCCACTAGAAGTTATTCAAAAAGCTGCGGGTAAAGTTTTTTTAAGAATAGATATAAATTCATCCCATTCCTCATTAGGTATAATGCCTTGTTCCTGTGGATAATGATTAGAGCAGTGTGCCATTCAAGTCTAATCCAGCTGCGAGGAACTCCCCTTCTCCAATTCGTATTTTTCTTATCTGGAAGCAGGAATGATTGACAAACTCTGTAACCACATGCTCTTTCTTCCACCATCTTTCTCCTCCAACCACCAATCTGCAAGATTTAGCAATTTTCTATTATGTCACCAACATCAACATCTTCCCGATCTCCACCCCGTGACCATCAAATTTTAGTGCAAACTCCATGGAGACCTGTTCGTCGTGACCTTGGAAGGTAGTGAGGAATTCAAACCAACCAGCATCTCTAAATCTCTGCGCCATCTGTAGATATGCCTCAAGAAGCTCGATGCCCTCAGGTTCCAATCTGACCACTTACCCGTTTCTCTTAGGCGCCATGAAATATGATGCTACAACATGCACTGATCGTATTCAGAATTTACAAACTTCAACTATTAACATATAATAGTTCTTCCGAGAAAAATACTTGTGCTTATAATTCAACACAATCAGAATGACAAGTGGCGGTTTTAGATAATGATCTTTGGGAATTGAATGATTTGAAATGATTCCTTTGCGGGTACAGAGCGATCCGATCATGTAACAATTTGAATCACAAAATGATTCCAAAGCTATTGTGGGACACATGTGAACTCTCAAACCATGATCTGTGTCATCATAACGAAATATGGGTGATGGGCGCATATCAAGTTATGATTATCTTTGTGCTACGGGAATAAGTCTATTCCCGTAGTACTATTAATGACTTAGCATAATTTGAATTTGTAAAGTTCAAACATGCATATAAAGTGACACATCATTTAAAACCATGTCTTACAACTCCAAACTTAAATAAATTATTCAAAAACTAAAATGCAAACCATAAGACACTAAAAACAATGATTAAAATCAAATGAAAGAAGATAATAAAGTGCAAGTAGGAAGGGTTTAGGATTAGGGTTTCTCACTAAATCAAGACAAAATTAGAGACTAACAGTTCCTATCACTTGTCTTTTCATATTAACTAGGTTGTAAGCTAAAAAAGGAACAATTGTGATATGTGGGACAAACAAAAAATTAATGAAACAATAACTAAGAAAACGGTAAGCATGAGTGAGCATAGATTATGATTCAACCATACAAACATATTTCAAATGAAAAGAAATAGGAGGAAGAGACGATACTTATATTAATTTCCTATGGAAAAGAACAAACATATGTATCACCTTAATGAGAATGAATAGTAGAAAGTAGGTTCCAAAGCTGTCCAAGGGGTGGGTCATTTTTCTTCCTTAAATTCTCTCTCTAACTTCTATAAATGAAGAATCCTTGGTTCTTTGATGAAATAACAAAGGCATGCATGCAAAAAATGGATGACATAAATTAAAGAGAGAGATGCATGATCTCCAAGTTCATTCCTCCAACATAACTTTGCAATGTTTATCTTCTTTGAAATGTAGCCCCATGGATTTCTTTTATAGGAAATAATAGAGCTCTAATGGTGAACTAGATTCAATGTGAATGCTTGACACAGAACCCCACCTCAGCAGGGTCTACTGACCTCCTGGTCTTTGGATATTCAAATTCCTGAGCCAAAATGTCTCCTTGGTCCCTACTGGAACCTTCGACACTTATAAACCACAAATCCTTTTCTATGCTCCACCCGTGCGAACATGCACTAGATACAAGCCTCAACTTGACATGACCACCGACGTGACCATAGACATAACCCTAAAAGGAACTTCGGGTTTTACGATTTAGGGACTTTTATTGCGAGGCACCCTGACTCCTCTGATCGCTAAAATGGGCTAACGATCCCTAGATCCTTCCTTATTCTTCTACCATATGACCTCTAGTCAAACCCTGGGGTCCACCTCCTAGCGCGTTGAGATTTCACGTGTCGGGAACTTGCGATGTGATTTTTCTCTCTTTTCCCAATATCTGAACTCGTGACTTTCTCACCATAGATCAATGGTCCTGAACCTCCCATGATTTGACGACCCAGGTGGCGTCGGGATTTCGTGATTCACGACCTCCGAGTAGCAAGTTCCTCCACTCTCCTGACTCCAAAAATGCCAATATTTTGGAGTTCCCAATCAATGACTCACACTCCTTTGGATCTAACAGATGCTATCTCTTCTTATCTTGCAAGTGTTGAAAGACACTCGGCCTTATCCTTCCCACATATCTACTAGATCTGACGGTCCATGGAAAATCAACGCTTCTCCCTCCAAGAATTCCCATCGTCTGTTTAGGCTCTTGATGTTTCCTTGACACACAATTGGATTCAACCCTCTTGAGCTTGATTCTTGCTACAAACTCAAGGATTCTAAGGAATTCTTCAACGCACTCCTTGCGGTTCTCACGATAATATCTAATTATTTGATATCTCCCAGCTTTGCGCACTCCTTGCGACATAATCTCTTCAACCACTCCTTAGGTTGGAATCATCTAAGACTTCGACCTGGGCTATGCACACCTTGCATGAACCCATGCTCTACTTGCACTTCTATTGGTATAAGAAAAAATCTATCTCTCCTGAGATTTTCTGAGGTAAAACTCAGAATCTTGTCAACGTACTCCTTGTGGACCTTCACTGCACTCCTTGCAGGAATTCTCGGGATGGGAAGAAATTGAAAATTATTCTCTCCCTTTCACAGAATTCACACATTCAAAATGAAATCATACAGATAAAGCATTGAAACAAATGCATAACAGAGAATATAAGCCAACTGTAAACATACCATTCAACAGATGCAAATAGTAACCATAACAACACCATGAAATTGGATCAAAGAATTCTTATATTAATTCAAGTGTTTCTGTACATGGTTTCCTATAGCAACAACTATCTAATCAAATGACTTCTACAATATTTGTTCTTCTCTACTCTCATATGCTCTCTTTCTTCTATAGCTCAATTACAATGAGAATCATCATACAACACATATGAGGGAGCTTTCTTCAGTTTTCCCTCCTACAACTCTAAGCTATCTTATTGAAATTAAAGACTGCAACTACTTTACATTTATTACAATAAATGCCTCCATACGATAGATGAGAGAAAACGCTTAAGATCTGCAGTACAATCCCCAAAAAACTTAAGAGTAATTACATCCTTCCAGCTATTACATTAATGTTTCTTCTTTTAAATTTCAAAATGTCTTCAAAATGTGCGCTGGTGCATATCCAACTATCCTCCACTTGCGCTTGCTTGCAATGCTCCTGCATCATATTCCTCTAGATGAAAAAATTCATGGACTCCTCTCCAAGAGCTCCTGCATTATCTTCCATGTTTATGGATATTTGCTTCACTTTCTCAACTGGCTTGTTCAATTGGGTGTCCTTTCTGTTAGCACTGGAAGTTGCACTTGGGCTGATTCAAGTACAAGACCAACACATCTTGAAATGATAAGGTTTTAATTTGGATAAGATGGGTTTCAGAAAATTATTAGAGTGGTTAAATTAATCAAGAAAGCAATGAAACCATTGGGCATGGAGGCCATGAAAAGAAACTGTAATCCTGAACTAACATTCTATGTGAAACAAATCAGGTCAACAAAGTGGGGATCAATTATAATTCTTATAAAAATATGGAATGACGAAATAAGAAAAACAAAACTGAAAATGATCAAAGAGCATCCTGATCTTCAATACATATGACAACAAGAGGAAAAAACTCAGTTTTTAGAAAACCTTTCTAAAGCTGAATTAAAACTCAGATAAGACTATGGCAAGGGCTAGAGAATATCCCATACAATAACCCTCTCAGCACAGAAATTTGACGCAACACCCCCTGCCTCAACATTCTTACTGCGTGACCTCCTGGTCTTAGGATCGTTCCTTATCTTCCCCTTGAGTCGAATTGGCTCTTTGATTTCCCACGAAAATCTCTAACATACACTGGTGTGCATCCACAGGTCCTTATGTTAAGCTTGTCCAAACAAGTACTAAGTGCCAAATCTCTCCCTCGTGATAGCTGATAAGACCACAGCCTTCACCCGAAAGGGTACTCTGGGTTTCGCAACTTCGCGATCCTAGATGATAGTCCTCCTGTCTCTTCAAACCCCAAAACCATGAAAAGGCTAACGGGTCTCTGACTCCTCCCTTTTAATTTTCTTGATGTGACCTCCAACTATGAACTGGGGCCCAAACACTTCGGTACCTCAGGATTTCTCTTACCGGCATTTTGCGATGCACTAACTCCTTTCATCGACTTCCGAAACCATGACAAACCCTTACCACAGATCAACAAATCTGAGCTCCCCTATGATATGACAGTCCTGGTTCTATCGGGACTTCGCGAATCGGGAGTTCATGACTCTCGACTTAGAGTCACAACCTGCTCCACTTCCCGAATTTTGAAACACAAAATTTGTGCGCGAGATCAACGATCCTCGTTGATACGGATCCAACGACCACTATCCCTCTTGAGCTTCTAACACCTAACAAGTCTTGGACTATCTCCCTTGCTGGTTAACTAGATCCAATGACCCACAGTAGATCGATACTTCCCCTGGAAGTGTTTCCACCATCCTTTCCGTTTCAAAAACTCCTTTTCCAAACACTTTGGCATCAACCCTTCTGAACCTACCCTCTTATGGGTGACCTTGACCTTTGTCTCCTTTTGAACACTTCAATAGTTCTATCCCTCTAGAGCTTTCACTTGCAACTCAAGAATCTCCCAAAAGTTTCCTGCACGCACTCCTTGCGAAATTTGAAAATAACCTTTAGTTGTTTGGCCCTCAGACTCTGTGCACTTCTTGCAACAACACTCCTTCAATCCTCCTCCTTGGTGGATAAAATTCAATGCCTTAACCAACCTTCTCACACCTTTCACAGCTCCGGGAAAATCTTGCATTTCTACTGATATGAGTACAACGATATTCCTCCTGAGCTTTCTGAGATAAAACTCAGAACTTCGTCAATGCACACCTTGCGGACATTCACTGCACTCCTTGCAGAAATTCTCAGAAAGAGGAACAATTGAAACTCATTCTTCCCTTCTCTCAGACTTCATACCTTTAACATGAAATCATACACACAACACAAAATTGAAACAAATGCATAAATAGAGAATATAAGCAACTGTATACATACCATTCAACAAATGCAAACAGTAAGCATAATAACACCATGAATGTGAAGCAAAGATTTATTATCTTAACTCAAGTATTCATGTACATGAGTTCTTCTTTGTGTTCTTAATATCTATAGCTCTACAAATTACTCCACTCTTATAATGATACAAGCGAGGGAGTCTTTCTATCCATTTTTCCCTCCTACACTACAAGCGATCTAATTTGAAATAAAAGATACAACAACTTTTCATAAATTACAATAAATGCCTCTTTATCCAGCATATGTGAGCAATGCTCAAGATCTATTTACAATCTCCAAAAAATAAATGTAAATATGTCTCCAACTATTACATTAATGTCTCTTCATTTAAATTTAAAACATTTTCAAAATGTGTGTCGGTGCATATCCAATTGTCCTTGCCTTTGCGTTCACTTTGCTCGTTGCTTACGATGCTCTTGCATCATACTCCTCTGGCTTGAAAATTCATGAACTCCTGTTCATGAGCTCCTCTAGATTTTGTCCATGTCTTTGAATATTTTCTTCACTTTCCCAACTGGCATCCTCAATTGGGTGTCCCTTCCATTTGACCAAATATTCAAAATATGTCTTTCTTCGGATCTTCTTGTTAATTCTCTGGTCAATTATCTTCTCCATCTGCGACTTTTCAACTACAGACATTTGTTTAACCCATTGGACTTCCTTCTGATCCTCTGATCTCCCTATTTCTGTTTCATCATCTCTGTAAGGGTACAAATCTACTATGTTGAATATGGGTGATATTCCTACCCCATCCGGTAATTCAATCTCATAAGCATTTGCTTCAAACTTTATTATGATCTTACACGGCCCAATTTTCTTCATCTTCAACTTATTGTACATTCCTCTTGGGAACCTTTCTTTTCTAATATGTGCTAAAAACAAATCACCTACTTCAAACTGAAGTTCTCTTCTGTGTTGATCTACTCTGTGCTTATATTCCTGGTTGGAATTTTGCAATCGCTCCTTAATCTTGTTGTGGAGTTCTTTTATCCCCACTGAAAAATCCTCTGCACTAGCACTTCTGAATTATCTCTTCTCTAAGTCCCTCAACTTAAATAATCCTCTTTCCTATATTCCATACATTATCTGGAATGGGCTCTGTCCTGTACTCCTATTTGGTGAATCATTATATGCAAATTCTGCTTGTGGCAGAATATGATCCCACTGATTGTGATGTTCAGCCATCAAAATCCTTAAGAAATCTCCCAAGATTCAGTTTACTACCTCAGTCTACCCATTCGTCTGAGGATGATATGCTTAGCTAAAAGATAAATTACTCCCCATCTTTTTCCATAGCGTTCTCCAGAAATGACCAACACATTTGGTATCCTTGTCCGATACAATACTCTTAGATAAGTCGTGAGTTCTAACAAATTCTTTGAAAAAAAATTTTGCAATGTGAGTTGCATCACTGGTTTTATGACATGGAATGAAATGTGCCATTTTAGAAAATCTATCGACTACCACAAAGATTGAATCACACCCTCTTTGCGTCCTTGTAAGTCCTAACATGAAATCCATACTTACTGCATCCCATGGCCTCTCCGGTATTGGAAATAGTTGATACAAACATGTATTCTATCTTTTCCCCTTTGTGTGCTAATAAATTTTGCACTTGTTCACAAACTTCTTGAAATTTGTTCTCATCCCTGGCCAATAATATGATCCATTCAATTGCGCGAATGTCTTGTCATGGTCGAAATGTCCAGCCAATCCTCCACTATGATTTTACTTTAGAATATTCTCTCTCATAGAACTCTTTGGTATACACATATGATTACCCCTAAACAATAGTCTATCCTAAATCATATATTCAGTCCATTGGCCCCTATCTCTGACAACTGGATTCTCACATGCTTCATAAGCATCCTTAAAATCTGAATCATCCCTGTACATTTCCTTGAGGTTATCGAAACCTAAGGTCTTCACTCTGAACTCTTGTAGAATTAAACACCTCTTGCTCAAAGCATCAACAACTTTGTTAGCAGTTCCAGAAATGTGCTTTGTAACAAAAGTAAAATTCTGCATGTATTCAACCCATTTTGCATGCTTTTGGTTCAATTTTTCCTGTCGAGTTATGAATTGTAATGCATGGTTATCTCTATACAAGATGAACTCTTTTGGAACTAAGTAATGTCTCCATTTCTTCAACACCTATATGACTACATAGAACTCTTTATCATACGTAGAATATTTCATCTTGGTCTCGTTCAACTTCTCACTGAAGTATGGAATCAGTTTGTTGTCTTGACTTAAGACCACTCCAATCGCAAATCCACTTGCGTCACACCTTAACTGAAATGTTTTGATGAAATCTAGCAAAATTAGAATTGGTTGTTCAGTTATCTTATCTTTCAAAAATTTGAAACTTTTATCCGCTTCTTCTATCCAATGAAAATATTTGTGTATTTTCTTGATTGTGTCCATCATTGGTGCACATATTCCACTGAAATTCTTGATGAAATTTTTGTAAAAACTAGCCAATCCATGGAAGCTTCTAACTTCGAAGATACTATTTGGTGATGGACAATCCCTGATTTCTTTTACCTTCTCCAGATCCATCTTCAATTCATTCGAAGAGATTACAAAACCCAAATAAATGAGTTCTGTCTTCATGAAAGATGACTTCTTCAAATTGATCAACAACTTCTCTTGCTGTAATCTCCTCATCACTGCAGCTAAATGCTCTAGATGTTCCCCTTCAGTCTTCCCGATGAAATATTTAGTATATCATCAAGATATATGATTACAAACTTCTCGATGAAATCTTTCAAGACTTTTTTCATCAACCTCATGAAATTACTTGGCAAGTTCTTCAAACCAAACGACATGACAAGCCATTCATGCAGTCCTTCATTTGTTTTGAATGCTGTCTTCCATTCATCACCTTCCCTCATTCTAATCTGATGATACCCACTTTTCAAATCCATTTTTGAAAAAAACTTTGCTCCACTCAAGAAATCCATCAAGTCATCCATCCTAGGTAAAGGAAATCTATACCCGATGGTGATTTTTTTTATGGCTCTCGAGTCTGTACACATTCTCCAGCCACCATTTTTCTTTGGAATTAACACTTTAGGTACAACACATGGACTCAAGCTTTCTCTAACCAACCCTTTGTCCATCAAATCCTGGACCTGTCTTTTGAATTCTTCATTTTTCTGCAGCGTCAATCGATATGCTTCCTTGTTTGGTAAACTTGATCCAGGTATAATACCAATGTGATGACTTATGCTCCTAATGGGTGGAAATGAACAAGGTGATTTGTCCACCACTATATCAACAAATTCCTCGAGCAATTCCTGAATTTCCTCAGGTAGATCATTTATCTTGGTGCTGGTCAAGATGACTCTAGGTTTTATTACCACAACAAACTACATGTCTTCTTATTTCTTAACTTCCTCAAGAAGCTCCTTCTTGCTCACGAGAAGTATAGTATTGTTCACATCTGGTTTTTCCTCCTTGTCTTTAATTGGCAGTAACATATGCGTTCTACCATTTTTCTCTAAGGTATATGTGTTCTTTCTTCCATCATGAACAACATTTTTGTCATATTTCCATGGTCTCCCCAACAAAAGATGACAGACATCCATGGAAATAACATCACACAAACTTTCATCCTTATATCCCCTTATTTTAAATTCAACTAAACATTGTTTAGTGACAATTACCTGATGTCCTTTTTGTAACCATGAGACTTTGTATGGGCTCGGATGTGCAACAGTCTCCAATTCCACCTTCTCCACCATCTCTGTGGATACTAGATTATCTGTGCTCCCACTGTCCACTATTACCTTGCATACCCTATACTTGGTCTTACAAGCAATTCTAAACAAACTGTTTCTTTAGACTGATTTTTCTATCTCCTTCTTTGGCTTTAAGAGAATTTTCCACATCATTAAGGATATTCCGCCTTTTGCATCTTCTGCCTCAACATTTTTCTTCCACACCTCTGAAATGTGAGCTTTACCTCCATCCATTTTTCTATCGGGACATTCAAAAGATTTGTGTTCGATTTTTCCACAGACAAAACATTTTATCTCACCTCCTCTACCTCTGCCTCACGAAAAAGAGTTTCTGTCGACATACTGTCCCCCCTGTAAACTTCCTCCTCTTTTAGGGTGAGTATGAGGTTTCTTTTCTTCTTCCTTGGGCTTCTGAGTTCTATCCTGGGAAATTTCTTTGCCTCTGCTCTGACTTCAACCTTAGCCTCTTTGACCTTGCTTTCAGGCTAATTTTTCTTTATCCTTCAGGGCCATTTGATAAGCATCTTCTACATTCGTTATCATCATCATGCTCATCTCATCTTGAATGTCATATCTCAGGCCATTCATATATATAACAACCTTTTCATCATCACTTTCACGATGACCAACTCTGATGTTGAGCCTGTAAAATTCCTCAGTGTATTCTTTCACTGTCATCCCTTTCTATCTCAAGTTCTTCATTCTTCGAAACAGATTGATTTGGTAGTCTCTGAGTATAAACTTGGCTTTCATTTTTTCAACCATCATATCCTAACTTTTAATTCTTTTCTTACCTTTGCAACGCCTATCATCTTGCAGTTCATCCCACCATAGTGTTGCATGCCCTTTAAGTCTGGTGACGACATGTTTAACTTTCTTATCTTCCTCGACATCCTCATGGTCGAAGTATTTGTCCAGAGATCTAAACCAATCTAGCATCTCTTCAACATATAAGTTTCCTTCATACATCAAAATTTCCATCTTTTCTCTGGCTCCGATTCTTGCAACATCTATGAATAGACGGTCTTCTGCAGCGTCTTCGACTGCGACTTCTTCCTTAGCTCCAACCTCATCTTCGATTTCAGCTTCACTGACATCTCCAACATCGACTGTCCATCTCTGTGCTATCTCCATAGCATCTAATCAAGCACAAAGTTCTCGCATTTCCCTTTCCACAGCTGGATCGAGTATTGGTCTCTCTCTCCTTCTTGGCAACATTGTTTCAAATCTGTCCCTCACATAATTTAAATCACGACTTTCCTTCTATCTCCTTTTCACCTACATAATTTTTTTTATTGTTGGCTTTGATGTTACACATTATTTTCATCACCCTCATGATCATTAATGATGTAAACCTATCTGTTGCTTTCAGAGCGGTCAATGGACTGAATTCCTGAAGAAAGAAGGGAGAAGAACTTTTCCTAAGAGAAGAAGTTGTGTTTTCCTCTGTAAAAACCCTATTTTGGAGGATTTTCATGGGCCACACCATAGCTAGGGTGTGGAAATGCCTAATTTCCGTAGGCTTCACTATAGCTAGGGCATGAAATTTCCACAGGATGCACTATAGCTAGGTTGCGAAGACCTTCGTATGTGGGAAAAATGAGCATTTTCTCGATGCTTCTAGAAGGAGAAGATTTTATGGTGAAGTGGCCTCCGAATGGTTTGGATCTTACTCACTTTCATGATTTAGTGGGATCATCCTAACCTCCTCACCTTATCCTATTCAACTTATAAAAGGAGAGGAGCTCTCATGGAGAAAGTTAGCTTGATTGGGTTGGAAATTCTTCGATCTTGTTATCTTGGTTAGATTGGCTTTGAGCTTTGCTTTGTCAAGATAGATTGTGAGTAGCTATTAGATCCATGGTCTCATAATCCTTGAAGAAAGAAGTGTGTGGGAAGTAAGGAATTGCTGGAAGAAACCTTATGACATCAAGGCATCCAGTTGTAATCTCTCTTCCTATTATTTAATATAATATAGTGGCATGCTTCTTTCCAATAGAATTATCTTTATTTTATTACATAATTCCTTTATCATATGCATAGGTTGTCATTGAATGTACTTCTACTGCTTTCACTTTGGTTTATTTGTGTTTCACTGCAGGATCAATATCACAAGAGCACCAGAGAGAAACAAGAACAACAAAGACATAAGGAAGCGATATTTAAAGGTATGTATCTCGTCCTTTGTTAGGTAGTAAATTCGATGATTAGAGCCTAAGGAAAGTGTCATGTCCTGTCATGTTTTGTTCTAGATCTAGGTGTATCTAGGGGGATTAGACTATGTCCACATTCACCGATTTACCCGATAACAAAATTGGCGACTCCACTGGGGAACACAATGTTTTCCTAGTTTTCCTTGTTTTCTTTCTTTGATTACTTGGTTTCTTCTTTTTGAGTCACTAGAAAATCCATCTTGACTCTCTGACTATTAAACTTCACTGGAAAACCTTATCAATTTTTATTTTTTTCCATTTTTGTTTGATTTCTGCACCCTGCTTTGAGGGACAATGCGATGACTTAGGATTTCCGTGCCCTACCTATTTTTACCAGTGTGGAAACTTCACGCCCTACCCATATCTAGCCCACGAAAATTAGTGATTTCCACACTGTGCTAGTCTTCTAGCCTGTGGAAATTGTGAAATTCTTGATTTTTGATGGTTTTCCTTACCTAGACCTTGGATTTGGTTTTGGGGTGAATTTTTGGGTTTGATTATTATTTGTTTACAATCTACTTGATATTTTTTGAGCTTATTTTAGCCATCTTTTCTTTGTTTTCTTTTGAAAGATTTGATCTCTTCCTTTGAGTGTCTTTCAGTTACAAAGCCTTGTTTTTCTTTAGAATTGTTTAGTGAAAAGAACACTTCTTTTTTTGAATAACTCGTGGTAAAAGAGAAACTTTGTTTGGGTTGTTTTTTGTTTTGAAGTGATTTTCTATTGCTTTTAGCTATCTTTGAAAAACAAATCTTATTTCTTTCTTTTCCTTAGATTGGGGGAATATTTTCATTTGAAGTAGTGAAATTGCATGATTTTTGGTCTTAAATTCTTAAAAATTCCCCCCCTCATGGCCAGGGGGGGATGTGAATAGTGTATTGGTGTACAGTCAATTTGTCTCATTTCTTGAAAATCTTGATATTGGTGAGTTTAGTAAATTTTGGGACATTGTGCATCTGGGAATGATAAATGTTTTCTCCTTCTTGTAGCATAACTTTCATCGCAATGAAAAGATTGCATATTCATCTCTTTGCATAACTTTCGAGTCAGTCAAAACACCATATTGTTCACACCATTTTACTCTTGAGTAACAACAACCATAAAATAAAGAGCTTATAAAATTGATTAGACATTTTTATATTTTCTGGTAGCAAACCTACATTAGATTAGTTGTAGGGATTTGGAATAGGTGTGAAAGATAAATTTCCAAAGCTGCAAACAAACATAGAATCTTGAGTTAGGGAGTGGTAAAATCCACTTATTACATTTTGTCCTGGGAATCCCTTCTAACACAAGGGTCAATAACGAGGTTGCATTGAGACTAGTGGAGTTACTCACCCTACTTTGTTGGTCTCGGTGTAGAGATTGCGCGTATTATGGGGTTCGCTTGAGAGGTATACCCACAATGATGAGTGGAAGCCTTTCAAGTTGATTTCAGGCTAGATACCCTGCCCTTGCATGTGGATCAGACTATCGACTATTTCCCCAGGCATCACTGTAGTGATTGGTAACCTTAGTGGCCTATCTCTTTAGGGTCTTTACACAAGGTGACTGTGGAAGGGCAAGTCTTCACGGTACCTAGAACTGACGTTGGCCAAACTCACTCGGGCTCCTTGGAGGGTATACCCACGTTTATGTGTGGGAGCTTTCACCAGGGTGTAAGTCCGTTAAGCAGGTCATCAACGTAACTTTTCTACCCGCTCTATCTCAACCCCTTCTTACTTTGTTCCCACGACATTGGATTTCATCACCAACTAGTGAGCTCATTGTGAGAAGGTTTTGTTTGCTTGCTTGCTTACTAGATTTTTAGTGTGTGCTGTTTATTTTCCCTAGCAGACTCTAGGTTGGATATGTTTTATATGGCATTAGTTCCTGAAATGACCAATGAAGGAACCCCTGCTCCAGGGGAACCTTTTGTTTTTCCTTCTTATGGAAACATTGGTCCTCCTCACATCACTACTTTGAACCTTCCAGGTCTCACAATTGGATTACCAGTATGGTTGTTTTCCACTCAGGTAATCCCAAATGTAGCTTGTGCTTCAGTTATAAGAACTTCCCCCCAAGAACATAAACCTCATGTTGATCCTTTGCCTTCTTCACCAGTAAGATCTTCTTCACCTTCTCCATTTCCAAGGTCTTCTTCCATTTCATCTTCTTCGTTGAGTGAAAGCTATAAAGCTAGTAACTCAGTGGATAAGAAGAAGAAGAAAAGGAAGCATAAGAAGAAGAAAAATAAACAAGGGTCCAAACTTCCAACCACTACTAGACACATTGGAAAGAAACCAGTTACTGTTAATCGTGCTGGGAGTGTTGATGATGTCAAGAACATCCAAACAATACGTAAGCCCAAGTACCCTTGCAGGCTTTGTAAAGGTAGCTATCTTCTTAAGGATTTCCCTGATCTATCTAAGGCTATAGAAGCATGGTCTACACACCCTTGCCAAACCGTGTTTTCAGCCTCTGAACAACATGCTAATGACCCCTCGTCAACTAGTCAAGATACCATTGGGAAGAACATAAGTAGAGCCAAGTTCTCATGTATGTTATGCAAAGGGTGTCATCTAACTCATCTTTTCCCTCATATGGAATAAGCCTCGAAATTCCTGGAAGACATGAATGTTTCTCAGCCTCAACTTCTAGATTATTATCACAAGCTTACTCTCGACCCACCTGTAGTTGATGGAATGATCAATCCGGCCCCTTCGTCGGTCAATCTGATTGATCATGTAGTCAACCTAGTCACTTGTTTAGTCAAACCAGTTGACCAAGTGATCGATCCAATCCCATCCTTGATCGATCCCACTCTCCTGTTAAAGAGTGAAACCCAAGTGGTTGATCGGATCCCATCCTTGGTCAATCCCACTATCCCACCAGAGAGTGAAACCTAAGCGGTCGATCCATCTCCACCCGTCAACCCCATTCTCCCCTTGGATAATGAAACCCAAGTGGTCAATCCGATCTCGCCATCGATCGATCGAACTATTTCACTAGAGAGTAAACCTGATACTACCCACATTTTTCTCGTTGATATGGACTGTATCGTGCCAGGGGGTATTCCTCCTTATTTTGTGGAACCCCCTCCAAGTAATGAGGCCATCCGTTTTGATTGGGGTGTGCTAACTGGACCTCATCTTCCCTCTCACATTCCTTTCCATATTACAGTGCAAGTTTGTGGTCGGGACGTTCCTCAGATGTTGATAGATGAAGGTGCGTTTGTTAGTATTTTTTCCGCTTTTGCTTGGCAAGCTTTGGGTTGTCCTCAGCTTGCCCCTGTTACATAGAATCTGTTAGATTTTAATAGAAGAACCAGTCAACCTTTAGGGACCCTTCCTCAGTTTCCTGTAACTTTGGGAGGGAAAACGATCTGTATTGATGTCATGGTAGTCCAAGATACCTTGGATTTCGCTTTACTCCTTGGGCAATATTATGTATATGCCATGAAAGCTATTGTGTCCACTCTCTTCCATGTAATATCTTTCCTGCACGATGGAAGAATGGTGACTATTGATCAACTTTCCTTCATCGGTCCTGATTGGATTACCTCCCTTAGTGGTTCTTATATGCATACGGTATCACCCCCACCACATGTTAATTATGTGGCATTGTCTCCCATGACTTCAACTTCTGATGACTTGGATCTGGTAGTTGACATGGTGACCTCTTCAATCGGGTTATTGGAGCTTGATATCCTTATCCCTGTCACGATCCTCGACATGTGTTCCTTCCAGAGTGTGTTTCTTCTGTCAAATGAAGATCTCTTGGAATCCATGACCGAGTTTTGTCCCTTGACAGGGTGTCCTTCCAGAGCATTGTCCTATTGGAAGTCGTGATCAAGAAGAGTCGAGCATGATTTTCTAATTTCAAGCTCATTAAAAAATGAAACTAGCTTTGAGCATAGGTTTTCTGATTTCAAGCTCATTAAAAGATGAAACCAGTTTTGAGCATGGTTCTCTGATTTCAAGCTCATTAAAAAATGAAACCAGCTGTGAGAGTAGTTTTTCGTCTATGTGGCAACCTCGTTAAAAAATGAAACCAGTTATGAGGACAGTGTTTTCATCTTTGTGGCAACCTCGTTAAAAAATGAAATGGAGGTCTGGGGATTGAACCTGGATTCACGAGCATAGTTCTTCTCCTGTGTCAAGCTCGTTAAAAAATGAAACAACTTCCCCCTGTTTGTTTGAGTCAAGTCCTTCCTATAGTATTTGAAGCTTCATTTCATTCTCCTTTGTAGTTGGATGAGATGAAGCTTGGGGGGAAATTCTTCCAGCCTCTAGACTTCATGTTGAAGTTGAGCCACTAGCTTCTTAAGCCGGGGGCTAAGTACCAACCATCCCTGTGTTATGCGTTGGGAATTCCAAGCATATTTTTCTATGGTTCAAGCTTGTGTAAAAATGAAACCACCTACCTCAAGCATAGTTTCCTCTATTCAAGCTTGTGTAAAAATGAAACTAGGTCCAAGCATAGTTTTGTTTTGTTTTAAAGCTTGCGTAAAAATGAAAACAATCTCAAGATTAGTCTTTGTTCTTTCTCATGCTCATAAATACATGAGAATAAGTTACCGAGCTTAGTTTTTGTTCTTTCTCATGCTCATAAATACGTGAGAAGTAACCGAGTAAACTTTTATCACGTTTTCAGACTCATAAAGTTTATACGAAAAACGAACCCTCGAGTTCCCTTTAAGCTCTTTTCAGACTCTCTAAACATGAAAAGATTGTCGAGCGACCTTGTTATTTTCACACTCATGAAAGTATTTGAAGAAAATGTTTGTTGAGCGATAGTTTATCTCTTTTTCAGTCTCATCAAACTAACTTATGAAAAAGGAACTGAGAGAGTTGTCTTTAAGTGTTTTTCAAACTCTCTAAACATGAAAAACCCCTAAGTTTTATTTCTTTGGACTCGTTAAACAAACATCGAAAGACCCATATGGGACTGAACCAATCCTTCTTAGGTTTCTTTAAACATACTCCGAGGGAATCGTCCGAAGGATGAGCTTACATAAAAAATAATATGTTATCCTCCTCAAGCTTGTGTAAAAATACATAGGTACTTGCCATAAATGGTGGGGGAAAAGTTGGGAAAGAAATGTGTATAAACCTGTATTCCATGGAAGAGTCGCCTTTGAACATGACACCCTTTCACTTGCTTTGTGTCTAGGTTGGAAAATATGCTTGCCTCTTGATCATACTCCTTTACAATATTACCCTTTGGTCTGTGATCCCTGTTTTTGAGTCAGTGTTTCCGAGACAGTTGTCATGTCATCAATACATTTGAAGAGAAGTTCAACCCGAAAAGCCTTCTATTGCATCATCCATTTCTATAGTCTTTAAGCCTTCTATTGTGTCAACCATCCCTAATTCAGTCCTGAATCACTTGTTACTTTGATCTACATCAAATCTTGTTACTTGTTTCATGTCATTGAATGGAGATACATTAAGGCCCTCCTGTGACGAGTCTTTTCCTGTTGACTTCAACTGATTATCTAGGAATCAGAATTAGAAACCAATTGATACCTTGGAACCTACATGCCTCAATGACATGTTTCCTTGCTTTCAACAATGGGTTTTCATTATTGACCCTTTATGGAGAGATTATGTTGAGTGTTCGATTTCCGCTCATTAATTCGCATTGGTTGGATTGTACTAGAGTACCTTGGGAGTCATTGATATTAATGGTGATTTCCCTCACACTTGTTGATGATACTCATTAATGGCCGGTAATCAAGTGGTTTTTACCATGTTCGACTTCAACACATGTATTCACATGGTTAGATTCATACTATAGAGTGGTGGAGATGAAGACCCTGAATCTTTTCTAACAGATTCAAGTTGCGTTGGAGTATATTCAGTTTGTACTATTGCATAGATCCACATTGTATGTCTCGTGGCTATGTTCAAATTTGAGTCTTTAACACATAGATCCATAGTGTATTTTTGGTGGTTATGTTCAGATTTGAGTCATAATGGCATGGATCCACAGTGTATGTTTGGTGGCCATGGCTTGTATTACTTGACATGGATCTTCGCATGTCAACGTTTATACTTTGAGTCATTTGTATTCTGAGTATGGGAATGCCTACCTCAGTGATGATATATTATTGTACTGTATTTTCTTTTTTGTTGGCAGGTTTCCAATCGACCTGTTCCTTGTTCCCTACACACACTCGACAAAGTATTTCATCTATCACTCTGTTCTAACTTCATACCTTGGGGGGCTCTCTGTTACACATTATTTTCTTCACCCTCATGATCGTTAATGATGTAAACTTATCCATTTCCTTCAGAGGGGTTGGTGGCCTGAATTCATGAAGAAAGAAGGGAGAAGAACTTTTCTTGAGAGAAGAAGTTGTGTTTTCCTCTGTAAAAACCCTATTTTGGAGGATTTCCACAAGCTGCACCATAGCTAGGGTGCAAAAATGCCTGATTTCCATAGACTGCACTATAGTTAGGGTGCAAAATTTCCACAGGCTGCACTATAGCTAGGTCATGACGGCCTTCGTACGTGGGAAAAATGAGCATTTTCTCGATGCTTCTAGAAGGAGAAGATTCTATGGTGAGGTGGCCTCTGAATGGTTTGGATCTTACTCACTTTCATGATTTAGTGGGATCATCC